>OY288280.1:35982038-36244038 GCA_958450335.1 Hibiscus tridactylites | reverse complement strand
ATGGAATATATGATTTATGAAACATCGGATTTTCGGAACTATGATTTATAAATTTATGGACTATGGTTTATGAAGTATGTTTACGGAATATCGGATTTATGGAACTGTGTTTATGGAATTTGATTTTTAAACATCATATATGTATGAGAATGGGTTGGGATTTGTACGGAGGAAGTTCAGTGGTTTCATCCTTCGGGCTGAATTCCACTTCGGATCAGTGGTTCCACTCGTCGGGTTGAGTTCCACTTCGGATTGGTGACGATGTAGAGAGTGGTTCTGGGAACTTTACTCTTCGGACGGTGATGTAGTTGGGTGCATTGCAATGTGCTTGTGATTTGTGTTATGGTTTAAAAGATTTCAGTCAAAATAATATTATGTTTTATAATTATGGTTTTTCTTGCACTTTAGAGACACACTAAACTCTTTAGCTTACTCCCCCATAGTTTCCTCTTACAGATATCTTTGGGCTTTAGGCGACGTGGTACTTGGAGGATCTCATATTTTATTCGGTTATTCTATTATTCAGTACGAAACTATTTTAGTTTAATTAGATTTCTATTTATTATTTTGGGACATGAATGTAATTTTAAACTATTTATATTTTGAGATTATTTTTAGCATTCATCTACTGTTTTTTTTAATTTGGAGATTTTATATAATCATTCGAATATCTATTATGATATTTATATTTTTTTTGCTCAAACGTATGATTTTCATTAATAAAAAAATCATACAACATATCCACACCGGGCCTCATTAAAAACCTCCCTAAGCCTTGTTGGAGGAAAAGAGTACCCGGAACAGATATTTGATACAACGCATAACCCGAAATCTAACACCTTGTGCCCCTACATGACCCATACGACCTGCGACCCCTTGTAAACACCCCCTCCATCGTAAGGCCACTGCCTCACTGTAGCGCAAAGTTGCCCAATCCTCGCACCCCACAATCCCAAACAGCACCCCAGACCCGTGAATCCCCGTCCCACACATCACCTCATTTGGCCATCACCCCTCCCGCACACACCCGCACCTTTTACCCGCACCCCTCTCGCACCCTTCACCCAGCACACATAGCGCCAACCCCTTCCCTCCATAAAACCCCAACCTCAACCAAGTCTTACGTTCCACCCCCTAGCTAAAATGTCAGCCACCCCAATCACCTCCCTCACCACATGACTGAACACAATATTCCTTCCCAAGCAAGTGTCGTCGATACGGAAAAACAAGTCATATAGTCGCCATGGGCGTGTCTCCCCTCGCCCAACCCACTATGTCGCAACCAGCGAATCGGACTCAATAATGCAAGGTAACGAACATCAATTAGATTCCCTAAAAGACTCCAATGCCACTAAAATGGCATACAACTCAGCCTGATTGGAATCCATCACGCCCAATGGACCCGAGAACAACGCCAACACCCTCTCCCTCATTACGTAACACTCCTCTGCATCCCGCCGGGCCCGGTTTCCCACTTGCCGAACCATCGACATTAAACTTCACACAACTAGCTCTCGGAGCGTTCCAAACATGACCCTCGCGTGGCCTTCGTGTCCTAGTCGGCTCCATCCCCTCTCGCGGACAAATCCACCATTCGGATTCAAGAATTAAATCATGTGGCTCAAATGCTTGCACCCAATAAAATGTCCGTAACTTAATTAAAAAAATGAACTCATTTACGGATGCATTCTTACCCTGAAAAATCAGCACATTACGTGCTAGCCATAGTGACCACAACGTGGCAGCACATCCCGACAGCCATCTATCTCGCAACTGCCCCCTAAATGTACCTTCCATCAACATCGTCACGAGTTCATTGACGGTTGCTTGTCGAACCACGGCAATCTGCCACCAAGTGAAGAAGCGCGACCAAACCTCCCAAGCCACCGGACAACTAAGTAAAATGTGATCCACTGCATCCTCCCCAATCCCACACCAACGACAACTATAATCCATCACATCCACTCTTATTCCCCTATCCCGCAAATTGCATAAAGTCGGCAAACGATTCAATAGAATAAACCACACAAAACACTGGATTTTCGGTGGCATGTGCTGTAGAAAGGTACTGAAAAGAGTCTCAGTTTGAGTACTCTAATTTCTGTTTATTATTTGATAAAGAAAGACCATATTTATAGATTACAAGAGAGAGCCTAAACTAGGAAAAAGGAATTACAAATAAATTACAAGGATCTAATTCCTTATTTACAGCTATTAACAAGATATTAGGAAGATAATTGCTAACTAATAGCAACTTGATATTAGGGAATTTACATCCCTAATTTTCTGCAATCACACAATCCACACTCCCCCTCAAGCTGGAGAGTATATATTATATAATCCCAGCTTGCATGTAAACTCATCAAAGGTTACTCTAGGAAGTGCCTTGGTGAGAATGTCTGCAAGTTGATCTTTAGAAGAAACAAAGTTCAGTTTTACCAGACCACTGTTGACTTTCTCTGAAATGAATTATCTATCAATTTCCACATGTTTAGTCCTATCATGATGGACTGGATTTCTCACTATACTGATGGCAGATTGACTATCACTGTATAGTTCAAACTCTTTAGAGTCACTGAAGCCCAATTCAACAAGTAACCTTTGTAACCATATTCCCTCACACATTCCAAGTGCAATAGCTCTATACTCAGCTTCAGCACTGCTCCGAGACACAACAGACTGCTTTTTGCTCCTCCAAGTCACCAAATTGCCCCAAACAAAAGTGCAGTACCCACTGGTGGATCTTCTATCTGTCAGTTCTCCAGCCCAGCTAGCATCAGTGAAGACTTTTACTGATCTGTCATTGGTTTTCTTGAAAATTAGCCCATGGCCAGGTGTCATCTTTAGGTATTTTAGTATTCTGTTGATAGCTTCAAGATGCTCCTCTCGAGGGTCACTCAAATATTGACTAACAATGCTCACAGGAAAAGATATATCAGGTCTAGTAAGAGAAAGATAAATTAATTTCCCAACTAACCTTTGATACAATCCCTTATTAACTGGACTTCCAAGAACATCCTTCTTCAGTTTGAGATTGAACTCCATAGGAGTCTCAGCTGGTTTGCAGCCTTTCATCCCAGATTCAGATAACAAGTCTAGGATATATTTTCTCTGGTTAATTACTAGACCAGCTTCTGATCTTGCAACCTCCATGCCAAGGAAGTATCTTAAAGTACCAAGATCCTTGGTTTCAAATTCACTTGCAAGCAATTTCTTTAAATTTCCAATTTCTTCATTGTCATCACCAGTGATGATGATATCATCAACATACACAATGAGGATTGCTTTCTTCTTTTCTGATCCCTCTTTGATGAACAAGGTGTGGTCGGTTTGGCCTTGCTTGTACCCATTCTTCACAATAGCCTTTGCAAATCGATCAAACCAAGCCCTAGGAGACTGTTTCAATCCATACAATGACTTCTCAAGTTTACAAACTTTCTGTTTGTCAGAATGATATCCCAACCCCTGTGGAATTTCCATATATACATCTTCTTCAAGATTGCCATTCAAGAAGGCATTCTTGATGTCTAGTTGATGTAATTTCCAGTCCTTGTTAACTGCCAAAGACAAAAGAACTCTCACTGTATTCAGCTTTGCTACTGGAGCAAATGTCTCTTGGTAGTCTATCCCATAGGACTGAGTAAATCCCTTGGCTACCAATCTTGCCTTATAACGTTCAATGCTCCAATCAGATCTATACTTGACAGTAAAAATCCACTTGCAACCCACTGGCCTTTTTCCTGGTGGAAGATCAGTGATTTTCCAGGTTTTATTGTCTTCTAGTGCCCTTATCTCTTCTTCAACAGCCTTCTTCCATCTTATGTCTTTCATTGCTTCCTCTATTGTTTTTGGAATGAAAGTGTTATCAACACTAGAAGTGAAGGCTTTAAAGGCAGGCTTTAAGTTTCCATATGCCACAAACTTCTGAATAGGATGTGTTGTACACTTCCTTACACCTTTTCTCTGTGCAATAGGCAAATCATCAGTATCCACAATCGGAGCAATACTTTGAGAATTTTTCATACCTTGTGGATTCTCTGAGGCTGTAGGAGTAGGTTCCAGCTCTTGGAAGTTACCAGGTTGTATGTCGGTCTCTTTATTGGGCTTTGTTCTCCTTTTATAGACACTGAGCTCTTTGGCCTCAAGTTGCTCTGGTTGGGTTCTTTGTGGTGTGCGAGGTGTACTTGGAGGCTCCAAGACAGTAGTTTCAATGGAGTTAGGAATGATGGAAGGTTCATTGGTTTTAGTAATAACAATGGGTTCATGTTCAGAAGAAATAATAGTGGGAATTTTAGTGATAGGAAAAATGTCAAAAGCTTGGAATTCACTTAAGCGCTCCCCCTGAATTTCATGCTTGGTATAATATGGCTTTTGTTCAATGAAGGTGACATCCATTGAGGTATAGGTTCTTTTAGTTATGGGAGAGTAACATTTGTAGCCCTTCTTAGTAGAATAATAACCTAAGAAGATGCATTTTAAGGCTCTAGGATCTAACTTAGACCGAGAATGAGGATAAATGTGAACAAAGACAGTGCATCCAAAAACTTTTACTGGGATAGAGGAAGTGAGGGGCTGAAAATGAGGAAAGGATTGAAGAAAAAGATTTCTAGGTGTTTTAAAATTAAGAGGTTTACTAGGCATCCTATTGATGAGGAAGGTTGCTGTAAGGATGGCTTCCCCCCAATAAAATTTAGGCACATTAGTAGAGAACATAAGAGACCTAGCAACTTCTAACAGATGTCTATTTTTCCTCTCGGCAATGCCATTTTGTTGAGGAGAATCTACACAAGAAGTTATATGAACAATCCCTTTTTCTTGAAGAAAATCCCCCAAAGCTCTGGAAAAATATTCACTACCATTATCAGTATGAAGGATCTAAATTTTGCTTTGAAATTGAGTTTCTATTAGACTATGAAATCTCTTAAACACTTTTTCAGTTTCTGACTTTTCTCTCATAAGAAATGTCCAAGTGAGCCTAGTGTGATCATCGACAAAAATGATGAACCATCTAGAACCATCAATATTCTTAACTTGGGAAGGGCCCCAAATGTCACTATGTATGGTGGAAAAAGGTTTAGAGGTTTTATATTTAGAGGGAGGATAAGTGTTCTTTGTATGCTTAGCAAGAGGACAAATTTCACAAGAAAAAGATTGAGGATTTTTACCGATAAACAATTGTGGTAGCAATTTGGCAAGATATTGAAAACTAGGATGGCCTAATCTGTAATGCCATAAAAGAACATTTTTTGAGGATTCTGATATATTGGAAAAACAAGGAAAAGGATAAATAGAGCTTGAGTGTGCTTGTCCACTTTGAGAAGGCTGCCCTTGAAGAATGTAGAGGCCACCACACAACCTAGCACTGCCAATCACTTTCCCCGAGTCCAAAGCCTGTAATTTACAACCAAGAGGTGAAAAATTAGTTGTGCATTTTAGGTCAGCAGAAATTTTACTGACTGAGATGAGATTACAAGCTAATTTAGGAACATATAACACATGTTGCAGTATTAAATTCGGAGATATTTTAACAGAGCCACTTCCTGATATGGAGGAGAAAGAGCCATCAACAATCTTTATTTGAGAGGAGATTGATGAAGGCTGAAATGTATGGAAAAGGGAGGCATTGCCAGTCATATGATCTGAGGCCCCTGAATCCACAATCCACTCGAAACAGTCAGTAGTACCAGCCATGGACGCAAAAAATGGACTACCTTCTGGGATTATAGCAGCACTGGTTGATGCAGATTTTTCTGGAATTTTTATGGAAGTAATTTGGGTGGTGGAGATATCTGATGTGTCATCAAGAATAGGATTTTGTTCTGTTTCAGAACTGATTTTAGCGGAAGTAGAAATATCAACCATGTTGAGAGTTGATAGGATCGAGAAATTAGACTGATACCATGTAGAAAGGTACTGAAAAGAGTCTCAGTTTGAGTACTCTAATTTCTGTTTATTATTTGATAAAGAAAGACCATATTTATAGATTACAAGAGAGAGCCTAAACTAGGAAAAAGGAATTACAAATAAATTACAAGGATCTAATTCCTTATTTACGGCTATTAACAAGATATTAGGAAGATAATTGCTAACTAATAGCAACTTGATATTAGGGAATTTACATCCCTAATTTTCTGCAATCACACAATCCACATGTGCACCGACCATATCGCTGAAATCGTCTGATCCCCATCCAAACCACAAGAAGACATCAATTTATATAAATTCGATACAGAAAATTGCCCCGTCTTCGAATGTCTCCAAATCAGCATGTCCTCCTTCGCAATATTTAATTTAATCGCTCCCACTATCCCCCATAATTCCTTCAACATGTTCGCCTCAAACGATCTCAACGGTCATACAAAAAACTCCTCCCACTCCTCATGTATCAACGATATTCCAGAGCTATATTCATGCACCAATGCCCATGAATTCTTCTCAAGACGAAACAGCCTCGGAAATACCATACAAAGTGGCACATCCGCGCACCATGCATCCCGCCAAAACAGCACTGTCCGCCCACTCCCAAGCAACCAAATAAAATTAAAATGCGCCATGTAACGTTGTACCTCCTCACGCTCGTGCACTGTCACAATTTGCTTCCACACCGTGGACATCGCCTTTTGCCTAACCAGTGGCATTCTCCTATCAAAGACATCCGCCCTATATTTCGCCAAAAAAACTGAACGCCACAGCGACTCCCCCTCTACCGCAAATCTCCATCGCCATTTTGCTAATAGCGCCATATTGCGCTGATGTAAGTCCGCAACCCCCAGTCCCCCAAATTTCCGTGGACGACAAACAAATCTTCCAGCTCACTCAGCTCATGCGTCGCCTTTCCTTCGAACCCCCCCCACAAGAACGACCTCCAAATCCTATCAATTCTTCTAATTATCCCCTTTGGAACCAAGAACATGCCCATATAATATATTGGCAAAGCAGATAACACTGAATTTAAAAGAGTCAATCGCGCCGCAAAAGACAATGTATCCCTTTTCCATCCCGCTAGACTCTTTCGAAAGCGCTGTAATAATGGTTCCCACATCGTCAAGCTACACAGATCTACCCCAAGCGGTAACATGAGATAAATCATCGGCAACTCGCCTCTTTTACAGCCCATAACAGCAGCCATATCATTCACCACCCCATCGTCCACCCCCACACCATATAATGAAGACTTCAAATAATTAATATGTAACCCCGACATGTATTCAAAGCAAGTTAACACCCTTTTTAAATTTTCAGCATAGCGTACCTCACCATGTAGAAAAATAATTGTGTCATCCGCGAATTGAAGGTGTGATAATCGGCATTCATTCACGACACATACCCCCTAATCAAACCAGCCTTTTCCGCCTCATCTAATAATTGGTGCAATAGTTTGGCCACAATGACAAATAATAGGGGAGATAGCGGATCCCCTTGTCGTAATCCTCATTGCATAGCGAATTCCGAAGTCGGACTACCATTAAGCAATACAGACAATCTCGCTGTGCTCACACAAATTCTCATCCACGCACGCCATCGCGCACCAAACCCCATCTTACTCTGAATTGTCTCGACACACTCCCATTTCACACAGTCATATGCCTTGGAAAAATCAAGTTTCAGCAGCACCCCTCCCTCACCACATGCTCTCTTTTGCATCGAGTGTAACACTTCATTCGCTAACATAATTCCATCCATAATTTGACGTCCCTGCACAAAAGCCGACTGAACATCACTGATTACCCCTGGTAATACCTTTTGCAGTCTCTTCGCCAAGCATTTCACAATTATCTTGTATATTGAATTCAATAGGCAAACCGGCCTATAATCCCCTAGCACTCGCGGTTGTTCCTCCTTCAAGAATTCCCAACCTTTCTTATAAAACTCGAAGGTATAGCCATCGGGACCTGGTGCCTTCGAACTTTCACTACCCCATAAAACAGCCCGTACCTCCTCCACCTCAAATGGTTTCTCCAGCTCCATACCCATACTCTCGGATATACCCTTAAAATTCAATCCCATCGCCAGTTTCCCTTTGGTCTTATGTTCCGCAAAATGGTTTTTAAATTCTGAACACACTACCTGTCTTAATCGAGTAGGATTGGTTTCCCATACCCCATCCACCATCAAGCCGGCAAATGTATTACGCATGGCTCGCATCTTCGCCGCCCTACGAAAAAAGGCAGTATTACCATCCCCCTCTCGCAACCATGTAATTCTTGACTTTTGCTTCCATACGGATTCCCTCAATTTTATTAACGTCCATAACTTGCATTGAGTCGCCTGTTTATGTGCCAATTGCGTGTCTGAAATAGTGCCCACACTCACCATCCCATCAAATTTGTCCAATTCTTTTGTCGCCCCTTCTATTTGCTGCTCAATATTCCCAAACGTCTCCTTATTCCAGTCCCGCAAGAATTTTTTCATGATTTTCAACTTGCTGCAAATGTCCTTTTGCTCGTGCATACGTGAGATGCGCATCCACTCTTCTTGAATATCCATTACAAATCGATGCTCCCCAACCCATGCATTTACAAAACGAAACGGTCGAGGACCCCAATCCAGTACATCACTTACTAACAACAATGGTGTATGGTCCGACACCCCGCGCGGCAACGCGGATAAGCTCAGATTTGCATATCGATCTATCCAACTTGGCGACACCAAACAACGATCTAATCGGCTACATCTATTATCGGCCCCAAACCATGTAAAAGAATGTCCCCTCAACTCCAAATCAATCAAGCCATTGTTTTGCACCAATTCGACAAATGTATCTATTCCCCTATTCATCATCACACAGCTTCGTCTTTCCTCCACGCATGTAACCATATTAAAATCACCTATCAAGCACCACGGTATCGCACTATTCCCTACCACTACTAGCAAACGTTCCCATAAAAGACGTTGTTGATCAACCTCACAAGGTGCATATATCCTCACTAATCCACACTGCCAATTGTCGCTCAACCAACAGCCCTCAATACAAACAAAGCGCTCCTCAACCAATGTTCGCGACACCTTAAATCTATCCTCATCACAACAAATAAATATCCCCCCTGATCTCCCTATCGAAGGTGAAAAAGCAAACTTACAGTTGTCCGAGACCCAAATTTTCTTCGCTACAAATTCTGACACCACTTCCAATTTCGTTTCCAATAAAATGACACACTCACCACTCTGCTGCCGTATAAGATTGTGTGCTGCTCGCTTTTTCGTATATTTATATTTATTATTAAATTTATGTTATTTTATTTTAATTAAAGTATAATTTTCAAAATTGGATTTCTTGAGGGAAAAGTTTCCAAACGTAACTTCCTAAATTCGGTCTTTTTTCCTAGGCCGAGTTTAGGGGGTTACAGGCATGTTCAAAATTTGAGAAGAAATCTAATTTCGTTAGGTATTCTAGACTCAAAAGGGTACAAAAACTTTGAAATCGAATTTCTTTCGTTCTTTGGAATACTATGCAAAATAATAAAAGAAAGAAAGCATATAAGTAAGATATTTGTTGTGGAATATTAAATAAGTTTCACATAAATTCTAAGACAGTAAAGTTGTCATGATTTTACGAAATTAGAATTGGATAATGTTGAAAATATTTGATTGGATTCCCAACTTATACGAGAAAATTCTACAATGTGCGACGAACACCGATGAACACCACTAATGATGAATACCGCTGAACACCATTAAATTAATTAATAAATATTTAAAATTTTAAGGACCCATTATACAATTAATTTTTAAAAATTCAATTAAATTATTTTTTATATATATTAAAATTTTATTTTTTTTAATAAGGGTAAACTATATATTTAGTACCTCACCTATTTTCGTATTTCTATTGAACCCTAATTATTTAAATATTATTTCAATTTGACCCTTTTCTTGCGAGCTTTGAAACGTTTCCTTTAGTGGCCTCTTTGTGATCTTTTGTTGTTCTGGATTGAGAGTACTCTTTTCCTCCATATAGGTTTAGGGAGGTTTTTAACGAGGCTCTCAATTTCGGTTTAATCTTTTTGACGATTAATAAATCATTATTGTTGAGCAAAATAAAATAATTTAACCCTCAACCTAAAACCCTAAACTATTAAACCTTAAACCCTTAAACTCTTAAACCTATACCATAAACCATTAAAAATAATTTCACCATCATTGATTCAATTCAATGAATTGTTGAATTCTCCTAAAAAATTCAATTAAATTATTTCACCCTAAACCTATACCCTAAACCTTAAACCCTTCAACTCGTAATGATATGAATCCTGAAAGCGAAAATGCTCGGCAGCATGAACCGAGCATATCGTCCGGCTTCAGCTGATATCTGTGGATCCTGTCCGAAGAACAAAAGGATGGGAGTAGCATTGGCCCAGATAAACGCTAGGGGAATGCTAGCAAGTAACTAAACAATCAAGGCCCCTTGCAAGTGAATTCCGAGCATGTGGTATTGTTTTGCTCTATAGGACTGACCGCAGAATGTATCCAATGCACTTGCCATTCCTTTCTAACAGTCATAAGGGGCAGAAAATTATAATAACTTGAATGGAATTGTCGTCTTTGAATGTTGTTACGGAATCGACGGCTTTTAAGCCGTCGATTCTACAACGATGTTCAAAGATTGAATTGATCAAATTGTCTTACCATCAAGCTAAAACTGGTGACCGAGGCAAATGAAGACGCTATGGAAGCACCAGAAAGAGAAAGGTTTCCGAGATGACCGACAAACATTACCGAGATAAGCTGCAGAGTGAATATCAAGAAATTTACAAACACATTGGGCCTGCTAACATCAGTTGCTTCTTCATCTCTGCAAGGATTTCATTTTTGCCAAATCTCTGTATTCGAATGGTATCTTTGAGGATTAGGAAAATAATTTATCCTACTAATTGATCAAAAACTGAATTCTATCTTTGCTTCTATGGTATTACAAGATGAATACGATTTTGGCTTACCCTATACTCCTATTGTTTCCGAATTCGTTGATGTCTTTCTCGAGGAACTCCTTGGTCTTCCTCTGACGCATGAAATAGAGTTTGGGATCAATATTCAACCCGGAATAAGCTCGGTGTCTATCACACCTTATCGGATGGCACCAGTTGAATTAAAGAAGTTGAAGAAGCAATTCCAAGAGTTACAAGACAAGGGCTTCATACAACTGAGCACATTTCCCTAAGGTGCTCCAATTTTTTTGGTAAAAAGAAAGATGGCTCGATGCAACTTTGCATTAACTATCGTTAGTTGAATCGGGTGACTATAAAAACTAGTATCCCCTACCGAGAATTGAATATCTTTTTTATCAACTCCGGGAAGCATCGGTTTTCTCTAAGATTAATCTCCGATCGGGCTACTATCAGATGAAAATGAAAGATGAGGATGTCCCTAAAACTGCTTTCCATACTAGATACGGTCACTTCAAATTTCTTGTCATGCCTTTCGGATTAACGAATGCCTCGACAACGTTCATGGACTTGATGAACCGAATTTTCAAACCCTATCTCGACAAGTTTATTGTTGTCTTCATCATTGACATTCTTGTCTATTCCTGAAATAAGAAGGAACATGTCGAACACCTCCAAATTGTGCTACAAACTCTTCGAGAACGTCAATTGTTCTCCAAATTCTCCAAGTGCGAGTTTTGGCTAACAAAAGTTGTATTCCTTGGTCACGTGATCTCTGAAGAATGTTGGAAAGGTTTGCAGTTTCCTTGATTTAACCAGTTATGACCGAAGGTTTGTTAGAGGCTTCTCTACAATCGCTTTACCGCTAACCAAACTCCTTCTAAAGGATCAACCGTTTGATTGGTCTGAAAATTAACAAAGAAGCTTCGACCAATTGAGGCAAGCATTAACTCACTCCTCGGTTCTAATCCAACCTGAGCCGGGCAAAGAATTCACAGTCTATAGTGACGCCTCCCATTCGGGATTAGGATGTGTCTTGATGCAAGGTGATAATGTGGTGGCATATGCATCCTGTCAATTGAAACCTCACGAGCTTAATTACCCGACACACGATCTCGAACTTGCTGCCATCATATTTACACTCAGAATCTGGAGGCACTATCTGTACGGTGAAAAATGTCACCTATTAATCGATCACAAAATTCTGAAGTATCTCCTTACTCAGAAGGATCTCAATTTGAGACAAAGGAGGTGGATGGAGTTGTTGAAAGATTATGATCTAGTCATCGACTATTATCCAGGGAAAGCCAATGTCGTTGTGAATGCTCTCAGTCGAAAACCGACTCTAGGTAAGCCATTCAAAATCATTAAGTATTCGAACATATTCTTTCTTGTTCCTTAAGAAACCATTCGAACAACACCTTGAAAGACAAGCAAGTGACCGAATGCTATCTTGTATGATAAGCATCCATTCGAAAGTTCCCTTGTAAAATAAGTAATATATTCGAAAGTAATCTTGTAAAATGGGATCGAATCACAATGGATTTTGTATCTGGTCTTCCTTGCACACCGAGAAAGCGCGATGCTATCTGGGTGATTGTTGATCGATTCACCAAATTTGCTCATTTCATTCAAATTCGTATGAATTTCAGTTTGGAAACCTTGGTTGATCTATACATTAGGGAAATCATCCGTTTACACGTAGTTCCTACTTCTATTGTCTCCAATCGAGATCCCCGATTCACAGCTCAATTTTAGAGAACTCGACAATGAGCCCTCGGCGCCAAGCTAAATCTGAGCACAACTTTCCATCCGCAAAGTGATGGACAGTCCGAGCGAGTGATTCAAGTTCTTGAAGACATGCTTTGAGCTTCTGTAACACCCCAAATTTTGCCTAATTTAAAAATCTCTATTTTTGAAATTTCCAATTCGGAAACCCTAGAATTTGGGAATTTATAAAATCGAAAACCCTAATTTAATTAAAAGAGTAAATTGATTAGACTTATAATTTGTAGTTCAATTTTTGAATTTCGGTGACTATTTTGAGTATAGAACAAAGTTATGTGGCCACTTTGTAAACCCTAAGTAAATCTAATGGCTTCATTTGTATTTTACCCATTTAATTGGGTATTTAACCCTTGTTATCAGACTATTGAACGGGACAACCGCTCTCTCTCTCTCACTCGATAACCTTTTGGTTTTCTCTCTCGGCATCCCTCACCCATTTCCGGCAAAGCTCCGGTCAATCCCAAGCCGTCGCCCGTTCGTCGATCGGAGACCATCAATGTGCTCGGGTTCTCTTCGCGATCAAAGCCTAGGCCTCGGTTCCCCGTCATCGGCCGTCGTTTGTCAGTAACGATAGAAAACCGTTCGGTTTCCCCTGCTCTTTCTGCCTCTGCCATCCGCACCACCATCGTTGGAATTGTTTTTGGGTCGCAAGCAAACCCCAACCTTCGAGTTCTCGTTGCGCCGCTGTCTCTTCCCGTTGTCCGTTTCAGTTTCGATTTGGGTAAGTGATAGGGTAAGCTTTTGGGTTGAGTTTTAATGTCTCCTTATTTTGAGTTGTTATAATCTGTTGCTTATGCTCTTTCTTGCCGGAAATGACCATTTTAGCGTCATCAGAGGTATTTCCGGTGAGTTATTGCCGCCTTGCTTCGTCGAGTCGCCGCCGCTGCCATTGTTTCTTACCGTCGTTGTCATGTTTTTGTGCCACTGTTAGGGTTCAAAGACTCTTTTGTTTTTCTGCAACAAGTGTGTAAGCCGTGTAAGTTTCCTGTGGCTTAGGGGGCCATGTGTGATTATGAGAACCATACCAGTAAACCGTCTACATCAAAACCCATGTGTAAGATTGGAATTGAACTGAATCGGTTTGACTTGTTGATTTTGAACCGGATAGATGAATTGAACCAATTTGTGAACCAAATCTGAAATTGTATAAAGATTGAACCAATTCTTAGACCGAACCATGAGTCTTGAACCGGTTTGACTTTGGACCTTGACCGTT
Organism: Hibiscus tridactylites; assembly: GCA_958450335.1. Classification (NCBI taxonomy): domain Eukaryota; kingdom Viridiplantae; phylum Streptophyta; class Magnoliopsida; order Malvales; family Malvaceae; genus Hibiscus; species Hibiscus tridactylites. The sequence continues at coordinate 36,230,151 of OY288280.1, read as the reverse complement.
TGACTTATTGACCTTGACCAGATTTGAATTGTTGACTAGTTTGACCGTTGACTTTGGACTTTGACTATAGTTGACCTTTGACCAAAGTTGACCATGAGTTGACTTTTTCAGAAAATGTTCACCTTAACCTTTCTCGACGTCCTGTGTCCGTATCTGCTGCCCGTTTTGTCAAATTAGATCCCGAAAGCTCCGTTTTGCTCTTTTTAAGTAATTGTTATTGGAATCTGATAAGTTATAGATTTCAGAATCTAATTCGAAATATCCTCATGTTCAGGTGCCGAGCTTGAGACCGTTGGGTTACCTCCAGTTGTTCAGATCGATCATGCACGCTCTTCGAGATCTTCACGTGAGTATATCTTCAGTTTAGTTCTTAATGTTCTTAGTTGGTGGCTTAGTGTTAGTAATAAATACTAATATAGTATTCATACCTCGTAGGTCCTGGTTCAGCTAGATCTGAGCGTAAGACGCGCTTTTCTCGGCATTAGAGCTTCTGTTGCTTAAGGTGTGTCTCTTCCTGTTTTATAAACTTGTGTGTTTCTTTTTGTGCTTTCTGGTATTAATATAAGTAAATGTTTTGTACATTTTGTGTGCATACTCTGTTGTGATTGAGTGAATGTTTTCAGACATCATGCATAACATGTCATACTGTGATTTAAATGAAATATCGGATTTTCAGAACTGTAAAACATCGGATTTATAGTATTGTGCAACTTGAATTTTTATAATTCAAGTTTCAGATCAGACTCAGATTTTAAATTTTGCATCATATCATTGTGGGTATATGGTTGAGATTTGTTCAGGGAAGTGCAGTGGTTTCATCCTTCGGGTTGAATTCTGCTTCGGATTAGTGGTTTCATCCTTCGGGCTGAATTCCGCTTCGGATAAGTGGTTTCATCCTTCGGGTTGAATTCCGCTTCGGATTAGTGGTTCCACCCTTCGGGCTGAGTTCCACTTCGGATGGTGACATGGAGAAAGTAGGTTCTGGGGAACCTTACTTTTCGGTGTATCGGAGATGGGTATTATGATTGATGTGCATCAGACATCATATCATCATGATTCAGTTTTATTGTGTTTTCAGAAAAGTATATAAAATACTGTTTTGTTTTTTTTTGTTTGTTTTCGTTGCACTTTAGAGACACACTAAGCTCTTTAGCTTACACTCCTTAGTTTTTACTTTCCAGATATCTCAGACTTTTTAGGCGATTGGTACTTGGAGCATCTCTTGTTTATTCAGATAAATTATTATTCACTACGAACTTTTTCTGTTACCTCAGAATTATTATTTTAATATATTTTGGGATATTTGTGTAATATGGACATTGAAACTATTTTTAATTTGGGTTTTATTAAATGCATGCATCTATGAAGTTACTTTCGAATTTTTAATTAATTATCGGAACATCGTTCAAAAGATTGAGTTTTATTTTAATCGAAATATTTGTTGAGTTTTACTTATTTTATTCGATTCTTTTGAATTACAAAATATTTTAACCTAAATTATTTCTTGAGGGATAAGTTTCCAATCGATACTTCCTAGATCCGACCCATTTCTTCTGGGCTGGGTTTAGGGGGTTACATTTAGTGGTATCAGAGCCTAGGTTCAACCTTCGGACTGTGAGGCTCACAAAAGTTGTTTTCAAAATGTTTTCGACTTTTGCATGCATTTAAAATATTTTTGGACTGATGAGAATTTCCAAAAAAATAATAATAATATTATGGTATTATGTGATTTTGACTTCAACGTTTTTAATGTGTTTTAAATCCGAGACTCCAGTACCGATTCTGACTCTAGGTTATTAGCTTCTGGTATATAGTTCTTTTATGCCACTGTGTAGGAGTCTTAATCTATCGTTTGTTCGAGGTCGTGACCGAGGTCGTACCACTGCTTCTGGTAGTGATTATCCACTTTCTGTTGGGCAACCGAAAATTCGAAAAGTTACATGTTGATGAGAACCATTCGTTAGAAGGATATCAGATCATAAGTGATAACTCACTTGATAATGAGAACATTGATCGATATGTAGGAGCCGAGCTCGTGGCGAAGTGTTAAGTTTTTTTTTATGAATTTGAAACAGAATAGCAAGCCAATGAATGAATATGAGATAGAGTTTCGAAGGTTGATCAAGTATGCTCTTGAGTTAGTTGTGACTGAGAAAGATAAGTATGATTTTTTCTAAGGAACTTCGACTACTGATTCAAAGAGTTGTTGCAACACATCATGATAAAGTATTCAACGACATGGTTGATCAGGCTAAAATTTCTGAGAGGATAAATTTCACAAATAGAAAAAGAGGAACTTCAGAATTTGATCAAGTCGGGAAGCAACCGGACACATTTGTACAACCAAGTTTTGTCAGCTCGTTTGGAAAGAGACCTAGGGATGAGTTTGTTCCTCAGAGTTATTAGAATGTAAGACTTGCAGTATCGACATTTCCGTCTAGCAGCCATGGTAGTTCAAAAGTTCATCGGCCTATTTCTGTATGTGGTTTTTGCAACAAAAAGCATAACGAAGAGAGTGTAGATTAATGAACAGAACGTGTTTCGGATGTGGTTCTCAGGATCACTACTTAAAGTATTGTCCACGTTCAACTACTGGTTCATCCGTTCAGATTCAGAGTCATGCATCAGTTCATGCACCTCACCGAGGTAGAGGGCAGTTTAGCTAAGTTGCTTCTGGTACTGCTAGTAGAGGTAGACATGCTCCGAGTGGTGGATCAACTAGATTTGAGATTAAACGTTAGGTTCAGTACATCTAACTGGAGTTCGTGTTGGATATAATGATATACCGGATGACATGGAAGGTGCATTTTCATATGTTTTGGTTCTTTTTCCAGTTATATGTTTCAGTATTTTCTGTTATGATAGATCATGAATTCGAAATGGGAAAGTATATGTGTTTCAGCTGGTTATGAGATCTGTTGTTAAGTCTGGAAATTTCAAGGACGGAATTTCTTTTAAGGGAGGGAGAGTTGTAACACCCCAAATTTTGCCTAATTTAAAAATCTCTATTTTTGAAATCCCCAATTCGGAAACCCTAGAATTTGGGAATTTATAAAATCGAAAACCCTAATTTAATTAAAAGAGTAAATTGATTAGACTCATAATTTGTAGTTCAATTTTTGAATTTCGGTGACTATTTTGAGTATAGAACAAAGTTATGTGGCCACTTTGTAAACCCTAAGTAAATCTAATGGCTTCATTTGTATTTTACCCATTTAATTGGGTATTTAACCCTTGTTATCAGACTATTGAACGGGACAACCGCTCTCTCTCTCTCACTTGATAACCTTTCGGTTTTCTCTCTCGGCATCCCTCACCCATTTTCGGCGAAGCTCCGGTCAATCCCAAGCCGTCGCCCGTTTGTCGATCGGAGACCATCACTGTGCTCGGGTTCTCTTCGCGATCAAAGCCCAGGCCTCGGTTCCCCGTCATCGGCCGTCGTTTGTCAGTAACGGTAGAAAATCGTTCAGTTTCCCCTGCTCTTTCTGCCTCTGCCATCCGCACCACCATCGTCGGAATTGTTTTTGGGTCGCAAGCAAACCCTAACCTTCGAGTTCTCGTTGCGCCGCTGTCTCTTCCCGTTGTCCGTTTCAGTTTCGATTTGGGTAAGTGATAGGGTAAGCTTTTGGGTTGAGTTTTAATGTCTCCTTATTTTGAGTTGTGATAATCTGTTGCTTATGCTCTTTCTTGCCGGAAATGACCATTTTAGCGTCATCAGAGGTATTTCCGGTGAGTTATTGCCGCCTTGCTTCGTCGAGTCGCCGCCGCTGCCATTGTTTCTTACCGTCGTTGTCATGTTTTTGTGCCACTGTTAGGGTTCAAAGACTCTTTTGTTTTTCTGCAACAAGTGTGTAAGCCGTGTAAGTTTCCTGTGGCTTAGGGGGCCCATGTGTGATTATGAGAACCATACCAGTAAACCGTCTACATCAAAACCCATGTGTAAGATTGGAATTGAACTGAATCGGTTTGACTTGTTGATTTTGAACCGGATAGATGAATTGAACCAATTTGTGAACCAAATCTGAAATTGTATAAAGATTGAACCAATTCTTGGACCGAACCAAGAGTCTTGAACCGGTTTGACTTTGGACCTTGACCGTTTGACTTATTGACCTTGACCAGATTTGAATTGTTGACTAGTTTGACCGTTGACTTTGGACTTTGACTATAGTTGACCTTTGACCAAAGTTGACCATGAGTTGACTTTTTCAGAAAATGTTCACCTTAACCTTTCTCGACGTCCTGTGTCCGTATTCGTTGCCCGTTTTGTCAAATTAGATCCCGAAAGCTCCGTTTTGCTCTTTTTAAGTAATTGTTACTGGAATCTAATAAGTTATAGATTTCAGAATCTAATTCGAAATATCCTCATGTTCAGGTGCCGAGCTTGAGACCGTTGGGTTACCTCCAGTTGTTCAGATCGATCATGCACGTTCTTCGAGATCTTCATGTGAGTATATCTTCAGTTTAGTTCTTAATGTTCTTAGTTGGTGGCTTAGTGTTAGTAATAAATACTAATATAGTATTCATACCTCGTAGGTCCTGGTTCAGCTAGATCTGAGCGTAAGACGCGCTTTTCTCGGCATTAGAGCTTCTGTTGCTTAAGGTGTGTCTCTTCCTGTTTTATAAACTTGTGTGTTTCTTTCTATGCTTTCTGGTATTAATATAAGTAAATGTTTTGTACATTTTGTGTGCATACTCTGTTGTGATTGAGTGAATGTTTTCAGACATCATGCATAACATGTCATACTGTGATTTAAATGAAATATCGGATTTTCAGAACTGTAAAACATCGGATTTATAGTATTGTGCAACTTGAATTTTCATAATTCAAGTTTCAGATCAGACTCGGATTTTAAATTTTGCATCATATCATTGTGGGTATATGGTTGAGATTTGTTCGGGGAAGTGCAGTGGTTTCATCCTTCGGGTTGAATTCCGCTTCGGATTAGTGGTTTCATCCTTCGGGCTGAATTCCGCTTCGGATCAGTGGTTTCATCCTTCGGGTTGAATTCAGCTTCGGATTAGTGGTTCCACCCTTCGGGCTGAGTTCCACTTTGGATGGTGACATGGAGAAAGTAGGTTCTGGGGAACCTTACTTTTCGGTGTATCGGAGATGGGTATTATGATTCATGTGCATCAGACATCATATCATCATGATTCAGTTTTATTGTGTTTTCAGAAAAGTATATAAAATACTGTTTTGTTTTTTTTGTTTGTTTTCGTTGCACTTTAGAGACACACTAAGCTCTTTAGCTTACACTCCTTAGTTTTTACTTTCCAGATATCTCAGACTTTTTAGGCGATTGGTACTTGGAGCATCTCTTGTTTATTCAGATAAATTATTATTCAGTACGAACTTTTTCTGTTACCTCAGAATTATTATTTTAATATATTTTGGGATATTTGTGTAATATGGACATTGAAACTGTTTTTAATTTGGGTTTTATTAAATGCATGCATCTATGAAGTTACTTTCGAATTTTTAATTAATTATTGGAACATCGTTCAAAAGATTGAGTTTTATTTTAATCAAAATATTTGTTGAGTTTTACTTATTTTATTCGATTCTTTTGAATTACAAAATATTTTAACCTAAATTATTTCTTGAGGGATAAGTTTCCAATCGATACTTCCTAGATCCGACCCATTTCTTCTGGGCTGGGTTTAGGGGGTTACAGCTTCTATCATCGACTTCGGAAAGAACTGGGAAAAGTCACTACCATTGGTAGAATTCGCATACAATAAAAGCTTCCAATCCTCGATTCAAATGGCTCGTTTCGAAGCTTTGTATGGTAGAAGATGCCGAACACCCCTTTGTTGGTCCTAACTCGGTGATAATAAGGTGTTAGGACCCTAATTGCTTCGAGAAACCGAAGAACAAGTTCAAGTCATCCATTCCCGATTGAAACAAGCCTTTGGTAGACAAAAATTCCTACGCTGATTAGAAACGTAGAGACATACAATACGAGATTGGTGATAAGGTCCTTCTTAAAGTCTCCCTATGGAAGAAAGTATTCCAATTCGGTAAAAGAGTGAAGCTCAACCCTCGTTTCATAGGACCTTTCGAAGTGATTGAAAGAATTGACCCGATAGCTTATCGACTTGTCCTTCCAAGCGAGTTCAATAAGATACATAAGGTCTTCCACGTCTAAATGCTCCGATATTACTGATCCGATGCATCCCACGTTTTTAACCGGAAGAAGTTTAATTGAATCCTAGTCTATCCTACGAGGAAGAAACAATCCAAATCCTCAATAGAGAAATCAAACGGCTCAGAAACAAGAACATATCTCTGGTAAAGTTTCTATGGAGGAATCATAAAATCAAACAAGAAATGTGGGTGTAACATCCTCAAATATACCCTAAATGTTATTTAAATTAAATGGCCATGTAATTAATTTAATTAAAACAAATTACCTTTTTTGTAGTCATTTTCGATTAATAGGGATTTAATTAGAAGAAAGAATTAATCAAAGGATTAAGGGGGATGGGACTAAATTGAAATTTGCAATAAAAGAGTAGACTTGCATGTCCAAACTCTTAATTTCTCTTAATTACTCTTGGCTGAAAATTTCCTTAAAGGATAGCTTAGGGGTAAAAATGACAAAACACATTCCATTATCACCAACACTCCCCTATTTTGGACAATGACCTTAAAAAATCACCAAAAGTAAAATACATGGAATTTAGATTTCAGTTTGGTATAAAATACTTGGGTATGTCTATTTTAACTAGAAAAAAACGGCACTAAAATTCGATCTCTATAGAAATATATGGAATCGAAATCGTATATGTACTGCAAACTGTCCAGAACTGCAAAATGGCCTATGTTTAAATAATAAAATGTATTGATGTATAAATAGGAAAAATTTGATTTATACATGGATAAAAAGTTAGTTGACTAAGCTTTCTAACAAGGTAAATTAATCGAAATTCCAACGTATGGATTAAAAGTTATGATTGAATTAATAACAGGTGCTCAAGCTGCCAATAGGAAAAACAGTTTTGAGTGTTTGGTGTTTACATTTGCTTAAATGAGTTTATATGCTTGAATTGTCTCTTGATATGCTTTTTTTATGTTTGTGTATGGATGATAAGACCGAGAATTTGAAGAAACCTTGGAGGAGTCAAAGTCAGGCCAATCCAAAAAGAAGAGCAAGGGTGTTGTTATCAAAGATCAAAAATAGCTTGGAATATAGTGACTGTAGTTAACTTTAGGGTTATGAATAGTATCCTAACCACTGTCTTTTATTAATTTATGAAGTTTAACATGAAGCATGAAATGAATTTAATCATGATTTGGTAATTAATTTAAGGGAGGATGGATTAAATGGAAAACATGAAAGCATGCACTATGTTGCTAGATGTTTGTCTTGCTGAAGCATGATTTAATTACCTATGATTGAATGGTTATGTGATTGATTAAATGAGCATGAAATGAGTGATATGCTACTGCTAATGTGTGATTCATGATTCTGGAAAAATGATTATATGATTGCTATAGGCTGGAAATTGTGAAATGATGAAAATGAGATTGGTTCTACTTACTAGTAACTTGAATATGACATGTGACCTTGTTGTTTGTGATTGATAATCACTTGTAATGTGTTTGATTAATTGAAAAGACATTGAAAGCCCTTGGTTGACTAGCTGGTGTTAGGTAAAACGACATGCCTTAAAGTCTAAAACACTTAGTGAACTCAATGCTTTGTACATCTTATGTTGATATTTTGATACATTGTGCATCCTCTGATTTGATGTTGTGAGCATCCACTAATTCGGTACTTTGTACCCATTGTGACTCGATTACCTAGTCCCATTAATCTACCAAGGCAACACACTTAAAAACTCATGAATAAAACTTGTTACGTGTTTAATAGAATTTAAAATATGAGATATAAAACAGTTCAACTGTAAATGTGATCATAGATTATATGTAATTGGAGGATCAATCGAAATTGTTTAACTTGCATAAGTAATGCTTGGGTCAAGGCCCTAATTCGAATGAGACATGGAATGTGATTGTTTGAATTTGATTGATCTATGTGGTTGGTTTTAGAAATTTGGCTATGTGAGTATCTTATATGATTTATATGTTCTGATTTGATCTGATCAATCTTGGTGTACATGTTTATATGATTCTATGTGATGATATAAAACTAGCTAAGTGAGCTACTTAATCATGCTTGAGATTAGCTAGGTTTCACTCAAATATCTTGGAATTGGGAAGCATGTTCGAACATTGTATGTGGTTGATTGTATAGCATGATTGAATGGCTATTATGTTTTAAAAGTATGTATGTTTGATTGATAGTAACATGGATGGTGTGTATGAAAGTAAAAGTTTTTGTTTGCCCACTATTTAGATAAGTATGATTAAAGAAATAAAAGTTTACATGTTATATGTCTCGATTCTATCTGCTGCGAGTCGTAATGCTCTTCGCTCCTAATCCGAGTGAAGGGTGTTACACAATCTGTCTCTAATAAGATAAGATAAATGTGAAAGCGTTGGTCTCAAGTCAGTCTTAGGTATATTTGGCATGCCATAAAGTCCATAGAGCTAATGTTTCGGGTGGACTACGGTCCTTATTTAGCGATAGTAGGAGGGAAGTTTTGTGGTCAATTGGCTATAATAGGAGGCATTGATCGGTACTGCGAGTACCATTTTATTTGGTGACAGTTGGCTGGGGATTCGTGTACCTAGGCTATTATTCGATTCTCAAGGCTATGATAAAAGACAACAATGAAATTTTATTTGGTGACAGTCTTAATACGTTATATGCTAAAAAAGGAAATATAATTATGATATGCTATAATTGATGTCTTATGTATCAAGAAAACTTGTGTTTATTATAGGATAAACTTGATAACTTGTATGGCAAGAAATACATGTGCATGATAAGCAATGTACGCTCTTGAAAGGCTGTGTTAAGACAAAACAAATGATTGTAAATTAAATTATCGAATTATTTTGATAACTTATAAGACAAGTAACTCATGATTACACTATGCTATGTTTGATGGTGTATATGATAAGCAAATCATGTTTATAACATGTTATGCTTGATAATTTATATGTAAGTAAATATATGAATATATGATAGCATGTTCGAAATGTTTAGTGGACATGTTTAAAAAACTATTTATGTGTTATATGAAAGAAGGGGCAGTTTTGTGTGATCAATTTGATACATGTTAAGTGGACTGTTTTGATTAGAATGGATCATGCCATGGACTGTTTGCAATATATAATTGTGTATACATGTTAAGTGGACTGTTTTGACTAGAATTGACCATGCCATGGAATGTTTTGCAATTTATAATTGTGTATACATGTTAAGTGGACTGTTTTGACTATAATTGATTATGTCATGGACTGTTTTGCATTGTATAATTGTGTATACATGTTATGTGGACTGTTTTGACTAGAATTGATCATGCCATGGACTGTTTTGTAATGTATAGTTGTGTATACATGTTAAGTGAACTGTTTTGACTAGAATTGATCATGTCATGGACTGTTTGCAATGTATAATTGTGTATACATGTTAAGTGGACTGTTTTGACTAGAATTGATTATGCCATGGACTGTTTTGCAATGTATAATTGCGTATACATGTTAAGTGGACTGTTTTGACTAGAATTGATCATGCCATGGACTGTTTTGCAATGTATAATTGTGTATACATGTTAAGTGGAAAGTTTCGACTAGAATTGATCAGGCCATGGACAGTTTGAATATATAAAAGAGATATAGTAAGCTTGTTTATGAAAGATTAGTAAATAAAGTATACGCTATAAACTATCAAATGAAATGAAATGCATGATGTGTGTACATACTTGTTAGAATATGAAATGCTAACTTGAAAGTTGATTTGTGAAATAGTTTAAAAAGTTCTAATTTGTCCTGAAAATTCTATGTTTTGAATGCTTGTTCGTGTGTAACACTTTCTGAATTTATTTTACTCCTAAATCGGGTATGGGGTGTTACAAATTTAGATGATGCTTTGAATGAGTTTGGTAATATGCCAAAAGAATAGTCGGATACAGAGAAATTCTGCAAGGATTGAAAAGCTGCTTCCCCGATTCGTTTGCACAAATCAAACAACATTTTCCAAGATGTTCACAAAGATAAGACAATTGTTGACTTATGGGAAAATTGGAAAAAAATTTGCATGAAGAAAACTCAGACAAGCAATTTGCTCATGAAGCAAGCAACACATATACTGCCAAAAGTTAGCGGGAGGTTCATGTCTTAGATTTGGAAATGATGGAGGTAAAGTACAATGAAGAAGACCTATGTTTGATTTTACTTTGCTCACTTCCCGCTTCATATTCGTATGTTAGAAACACCCTCCTACATAACTGTGATTTTTCATGACAAGAGGTATATGATAATCTAAATTTACATGAAAATATGCAACATCATACCAGCTTCGAGTTCTAAGTAGAAGGTCTCATGGTGCATGGATCGACTAGTTCAGACCGTAGAAGAAAAATGATCGTAATTTTGGTGGTAAAAAATGGAAGATCCAAGTTGTCAAATCAAGGTAAAACATGTTATTTATGCAAAAGGAAAGGTTTCATTAAATTTTAGTGTTACAGATTACATGATAAAATAAAGAGGAAATATGAAAATCAGAACTTTAGTGAAGATGAAGCTGATATTAAATAGGAGTATGATGATGTTAAACTTTTACTTGCTACCGGTGAAGACTCTATAGCAAGCAAGGAGTAGATTCTTGAATTTGGTAGTAGTTTTCATATGAGTCCAAATCAGGACTGGTTTGCAACATATAAACTTGTGTCTAAAGGTGATGTTTTTTAGGAAATAATTTCTCTTGTAAAGTTGCAGGTATTGGTACAATCAAGATTAAGATGTTTGATGGGATTGTTTGAACACTTGGTAATGTGAGGCATTGTAACACCCCAAAAATTACGCTCAAATTGTAAACCCTGTATTCACAAAAGCCCTAATTTAGAAACTTAATTTTGAAATCCCTAAATTCAAAACTCTTTTTATTTGAGAATTTTAATTCAAAAACCCTAATTTTAATTCCTATGGCCAAATTGAGAATTTTGGGAGTCAAATGGTCTTTAATAATAATTTTACAACATTATAGAACAAATCAAAAGTTTAAGGACATATTGCGTGATTAAGCCATTTTGTTTTTAAATGCACATTAAATTCGGTTACTCAGTATTTTTCCTTTTATAACTCTAATTCCTTTATTATTTTATTCTCCCCCATGTATTTATATCACCAAAACCTAAGTTTTTTTATACCCTTTCAACCGCCTATATATATATATATATAATCCTATTACCGTAAAAGAATCCAGTCGCAACCTATTTGTCCCCCAAAACGTTTTGGTTTTGTTGGTTCACATTTAATCAAATGTTTCATTGCCCTTTACTCGTCTTTTTCCTTTACATCAATGATTTTTGGGTTTCGTTCCAATCGGTGTTCCATCTTCGATGTTTGAGCTATTGTCTGCTTAAGGTGTGTTTTCTTCCGGTGCTATAATTAAATTATATACTATTTTTCTATGTGTTGGTGTTTTACCTCTTTGTGATTATTTATATGTATTATGGTTTGTATGGTTGACATCATATGCATACGATTTTAGAATGTGTTTTAATTATGATTTATGGAATATTTGATTTATGAAACATCGGATTTTCGGAACTATGATTTATGAATTTATGGACTATGGTTTATGAAGTATGTTTATGGAATATCGGATTTATGGAATTGTGTTTATGGAATTTGATTTTTAAACATCATATAGGTATGAGCATGGGTTGGGATTTGTACGGAGGAAGTTCAGTGGTTTCATCCTTCGGGCTGAATTCCACTTTGAATCTGTGGTTCCACCCTTCGAGTTGAGTTCCACTTCGGATTGGTGACGATGCAGAGAGTGGTTCTGGGGAACTTTACTCTTCGGACGGTGATGTAGTTGGGTGCATTGCACTGCGCTTGTGATTTCTGTTATGGTTTAAAAGATTTCATTCAAAATAATATTATGTTTTATAATAATGGTTTTCTTGCACTTTAGAGACACACTAAACTCTTTAGCTTACTCCCCCATAGTTTCTTCTTACATATATCTTTGGGCTTTAGGCGACGTGGTACTTGGAGGATCTCATATTTTATTCGGTTATTCTATTATTCAGTACGAAACTATTTTAGTTTAATCAGATTTCTATTTATTATTTTGGGACATGAATGTAATTTTAAACTATTTATATTTTGAGATTATTTTTAGCATTCATCTACTATTTTTTTTAATTTGGAGATTTTATATAATCATTCGAATATCTTATATGATATTTATATTTATTATTAAATTTATGTTATTTTATTTTAATTAAAGTATAATTTTCAAAATTGGATTTCTTGAGGGAAAAGTTTCCAAACGTAACTTCCTAAATTCGGTCTTTTCACCTAGGCCGAGTCTAGGGGTTACATTTATTGGTATCAGAGCCTAGGTTCAACCCTCGGACTGTGTGGCTCACATAAAATTTTAAGCCGAAAATGATTTTTGCATGCATATTAAATGTTTTGTGGCAAATGGGAAATTTTTGATAAATTTATTAGTTTAAGGAATTAAAGATATGTTTTGAATAGAATCTCCAATTACCAACTCTAATTCGAAGATTGTCCCTATTGTAGATAGATTATCATGCCACCTCATATGAGCTCTAGACTTAGTGATTGATCGTGATCATATTCGTTTTTATGAATTTGAGATTAAAGTCTATCTGAAAACCTTGTGTTGTCATTCGTAACCTGGTCCAAAATGCTATTTTAAGCTTCTATCTAAATATTTGTGCTTTTGGGAATCTACGTGAAGTTTGAAAAATTTTGAGGACAAAATTTCTTTTAAGGGTGGGAGAGTTGTAACACCCCAAAAATTACGCTCAAATTGTAAACCCTATATTCACAAAAGCCCTAATTTAGAAACTTAATTTTGAAATCCCTAAATTCAAAACTCTTTTTATTTAAGAATTTTAATTCAAAAACCCTAATTTTAATTCCTATGGCCAAATTGAGAATTTTGGGAGTCAAATGGTCTTTAATAATAATTTTACAACCTTATAGAACAAATCAAAAGTTTAAGGACCTATTGCGTGATTAAGCCATTTTGTTTTTAAGTGCACATTAAATTTGGTTACTCAGTATTGTTCCTTTACTTTATTATTTTAATCTCCCCCATGTATTTATATCACCGAAACCTAAGTTTTTTTATACCCTTTAACCGCCTATATATATATAATCCTATTACCTTAAAAGAATCCAGTCGCAACCTATTTGTCCTCCAAAACGTTTTGGTTTTGTTGGTTCACATTCAATCGAATGTTTCATTGCCCTTTACTCGTCTTTTTCCATTACATCAATGATTTGTGGGTTTTGTTCCAATCGGTGTTCCATCTTTGATGTTTGAGCTATTGTCTGCTTAAGGTGTTTTTTCTTCCGGTGCTATAATTAAATTATATATTATTTTTCTATGTGTTGGTGTTTTACCTCTTTGTGATTATTTATATGTATTATGGTTTGTATGGATGACATCATATGCATACAATTTCAGAATGTGTTTTAATTATGATTTATGGAATATTTGATTTATGAAACATCGGATTTTCGGATCTATGATTTATGAATTTATGAACTATGGTTTATGAAGTATGTTTACGGAATATCGAATTTATGGAACTGTGTTTATGGAATTTGATTTTTAAACATCATATATGTATGAGCATGGGTTGGGATTTGTACAGAGGAAGTTCAGTGGTTTCATCCTTCGGGCTGAATTCCACTTATGATCAGTGGTTTCACCCTTCGGGTTGAGTTCCACTTCAGATTGGTGACGATGTAGAGAGTGGTTCTGGGGAACTTTACTCTTCGGACGGTGATGTAGTTGGGTGCATTGCACTGCGCTTGTGATTTGTGTTATGGTTTAAAAGATTTCATTCAAAATAATATTATGTTTTTAATTATGGTTTTTCTTGCACTTTAGAGACACACTAAACTCTTTAGCTTACTCCCTCATAGTTTCCTCTTACAGATATCTTTGGGCTTTAGGCGACGTGGTACTTGGAGGATCTCATATTTTATTCGATTATTCTATTATTCAGTACGAAACTATTTTAGTTTAATCAGATTTCTATTTATTATTTTGGGACATAAATGTAATTTTAAACTATTTATATTTTGAGATTATTTTTAGGATTCATCTACTATTTTTTTTAATTTGGAGATTTTATATAATTATTCGAATATCTATTATGATATTTTTATTTATATTTATATTTATTATTAAATTTATGTTATTTTATTTTAATTAAAGTATAATTTTCAAAATTGGATTTCTTAAGGGAAAAGTTTCCAAACGTAACTTCCTAAATTCGGTCTTTTTTCCTAGGCCGAGTTTAGGGGGTTACAGGCATGTTCCAAATTTGAGAAGAAATCTAATTTCGTTAGGTATTCTAGACTCGAAAGGGTACAAAAACTTTGAAATCTAATTTCCTTCGTTCTTTGGAATACTATGAAAAATAATAAAAGAAAGAAAGCATATAAGTAAGATATTTGTTGTGGAATATTAAATAAGTTTCGCATAAATTCTAAGACAGTAAAGTTGTCATGATTTTACGAAATTAGAATTGGATAATGTTGAAAATATTTGATTGCATTCCCAACTTATACGGGAAAATTCTACAATGTGCGACGAACACCGATGAACACCACTAATAATGAACAGCGTTGAACACCATTAAATTAATTAATAAAGATTTAAAATTTTAAGGACCCATTATAAAATTAATTTTTAAAAATTCAATTAAATTATGTTATATATATATTAAAATTTTATTTTTTAATAAGGGTAAACTATATATTTAGTACCTCACCTATTTTCGTATTTCTATTGAACCCTCATTATTTAAATATTATTTCAATTTGACCCTATTCTTGCGAGCTTTGAAACGTTTCCTTTAGTGGCCTCTTTGTGATCTTTTGTTGTTCTGGATTGAGAGTACTCTTTTCCTCCATATAGGTTTAGGGAGATTTTTAACGAGGCTCTCAATTTCGGTTTAATCTTTTTGACGATTAATACATCATTATTGCTGAGCAAAATAAAATAAAATAATTTAACCCTCAACCTAAAACCCTAAACTATTAAACCTTAAACCCTTAAACTCTTAAACCTATACCATAAACCATTAAAAATAATTTCACCATCATTGATTCAATTCAATGAATTGTTGAATTCTCCTAAAAAATTCTATTAAATTATTTCACCATAAACCTATACCCTAACCCTAAACCTTAAACCCTTCAACTCGTTAGGGGTGTGCAAAAAACTGAAAAACCGAAACCGATTCCGAAACCCGAAAAAACTGAACCGAAAAATTGATTAACCGAACCGAAAAATTCGGTTTCGGTTTGGGTTTTTATTTTTTTTAACCGGTTCGGTTACGGTTTACAGTTTTGGGATAAACCGGGTAACCGAACCGACCAATTATATAATATATATTATTATATTATATGTTATTTTATTATTTTATATTAAAAAAATTAAATTTTATTTTATTTTCTCATTCCCCAAAAGTAAAACCATAATTTTATCTTATCAAGTTTAAGTGTTTAACTTGCTAGTATTAGAAAAGATAATAATATCATGTGTCGATTTTAAAAGTACTTTTTTTCTAACATATTAATAAAATTTATATTTTTAATAAACAAAATAAAAAACCGTTACCCGAACCGAGCCGAACCGAATTTTTCGGTTAACCGACTAAATAGTTAACCTGTTGAATGGATACAGTTTAGGGTCGAGAATTTAGTGACCCAAACTTATCGGTTAACCGAAATAATTTGCTAATGGTTAACCGAACCCAGTTTTGCACACCCCTACAACTCGTAATGATAGGAATCCTGAAATCGAAAATGCTCGGCAGCATGAACCGAGCATACCGTCCGGCTTCAGCTGATATCTGTGGATCCTGTCCGAAGAACAAAAGGATGGGAGCAGCATTGGCCCAGATAAACGCTAGGGGAATGCTAGCCAGTAACTAAACAATCAAGGGCCCTTGCAAGTGAATTCCGAGCATGTGGTATTGTTTTGCTTCATAGGACTGACTGCAGAATGTATCCAATGCACTTGCCATTCCTTTCTAACAGTCATAAGGGGCAAAAAACTATAATAACTTGAATGAAATTGTCGTCTTTGAATGTTGTTACGGAATCGACGGCTTTTAAGCCGTCGATTCTACAACGACATTCAAAGACTGAATTGATCAAATTTTCTTACCAGCAAGCTAAAACTGGTGACTGAGGCAAATGAAGATGCCATGGAAGCACCGGAAAGAGCATGGTTTCCGAGATGACTGACAAACATTACCGAGATAAGCTGCAGAGTGAATATCAAGAAATTAACAAACACATTGGGCCTGCTAACATCAGTTGCTTCTTAATCTCTGCAAGGATTTCATTTTTGCCAAATCTCTGTATTCGAATGGTATCTTTGAGGATTAGGAAAACAATTCATCCTACTAATTGATCAAAAACCGAATTCTATCTTTGCTTCTATGGTATTACAAGATGAATACGATTTCGGCTTACCCTATACTCCTATTGTTTCTAAATTTGTTGATGTCTTTCTCGAGGAACTCCTTGGTCTTCCTCTGACACATGAAATAGAGTTTGGGATCGACATTCAACCCGGAATAAGCGCGGTGTCTATCACACCTTATCGGATGGCACCAGTTGAAT
Organism: Hibiscus tridactylites; assembly: GCA_958450335.1. Taxonomy (NCBI): domain Eukaryota; kingdom Viridiplantae; phylum Streptophyta; class Magnoliopsida; order Malvales; family Malvaceae; genus Hibiscus; species Hibiscus tridactylites. The sequence goes on along the minus strand of OY288280.1, from coordinate 36,213,377 downwards.
TAAAGAAGTTGAAGAAGCAGTTCCAAGAGTTGCAAGACAAGGGCTTCATACAACTGAGAACATTTCCCTAAGGTGCTCCAATTTTTTTGTGAAAAAAAAGATGGCTCGATGCAACTTTGCATCGACTATCGTTAGTTGAATCGGGTGACTATAAAAACAAGTATCCTCTACCGAGAATTAAATATCTTTTTTATCAACTCTGGGAAGCATCGGTTTTCTCTAAGATTAATCTCCGATCGAGCTACTATCAGATGAAGGTGAAAGATGAGGACGTCCCTAAAACTGCTTTCCATACTAGATACGGTCACTTCGAATTTCTTGTCATGCCTTTCGGATTAACGAATGCCCTGACAGCGTTCATGGACTTGATGAACCGAGTTTTCAAACCCTATCTCGACAAGTTTGTTGTTGTCTTCATCGTTTACATTCTTGTCTATTCCTGAAATAAGAAGGAACATATCGAACACCTCCAAATTGTGCTACAAACTCTTCGAGAACGTCAATTGTTCTCCAAATTCTCCAAGTGCGAGTTTTGGCTAACAAAAGTTGTATTCCTTGGTCACGTGATCTCCGAAGAATGTTGGAAAGGTTTGCAGTTTCCTCGATTTAACCGATTATGACTGAAGGTTTGTTAGAGGCTTCTCTACAATCGCTTTACCGCTAACCAAACTCCTTCTAAAGGATCAACCGTTTGATTGGTCTAAAAATTAACAAAGAAGCTTCGAGCAATTGATGCAAGCATTAACTCACTCCTCGGTTCTAATCCAACCTGAGCCGGGCAAAGAATTCACAGTTTATAGTGACGCCTCCCATTCGGGATTAGGATGTGTCTTGATGCAAGGTGATAATGTAGTGGCATATGCATCCTGTCAATTGAAACCTCACGAGCTTAATTACCCGACACACGATCTCGAACTTGCTGCCATCATATTTGCACTCACAATATAGAGGCACTATCTGTACGGTGAAAAATGTCACCTATTAATCGATCACAAAATTCTGAAGTATCTCCTTACTCAGAAGGATCTCAATTTTAGACAAAGGAGGTGGATGGAGTTGTTGAAAGATTATGATCTAGTCATCGACTATTATCCAGGGAAAGCCAACGTCGTTGTGAATGTTCTCAGTCGAAAACCGACTCTAGGTAAGCCATTCCAAATCTTTAAGTATTCGAACATATTCTTTCTTGTTCCTTAAGAAACCATTCGAACAACACCTTGAAAGACAAGCAAGTGATCGAATGCTATCTTGTATGATAAGCATCCATTCGAAAGTTCCCTTGTAAAATAAGTAATATATTCGAAAGTAATCTTGTAAAATGGGATCGAATCACAATGGATTTTGTATCTGGTCTTCCTTGCACACCGAGAAAGCGCGATGTATCTGGGTGATTGTTGATCGATTCACCAAATTTGCTCATTTCATTCAAATTCGTATGAATTTCAGTTTGGAAACCTTGGTTGATCTATACATTAGGGAAATCATCCATTTAGACGAAGTTCCTACTTCTATTGTCTCCAATCGAGATCCCCGATTCACAGCTCAATTTTAGAGAACTCGACAATGAGCCCTCGGCACCAAGCTAAATCTGAGCACAACTTTCCATCCGCAAAGTGATGGACAGTCCGAGCGAGTGATTCAAGTTCGTGAAGACATGCTTTGAGCTTCTATCATCGACTTCGGAAAGAACTGGGAAAAGTCACTACCATTGGTAGAATTCGCATACAATAAAAGCTTCCAATCCTCGATTCAAATGGCTCGTTTCGAAGCTTTGTATGGTAGAAGATGCCGAACACCCCTTTGTTGGTCCTAACTCGGTGATAATAAGGTGTTAGGACCCTAATTGCTTCAGGAAACCGAAGAACAAGTTCAAGTCATCCATTCCCGATTGAAACAAGCCTTTGGTAGACAAAAATTCCTACGCTGATCAGAAACGTAGAGACATACAATACGAGATTGGTGATAAGGTCTTTCTTAAAGTCTCCCTATGGAAGAAAGTATTCCAATTCGGTAAAAGAGTGAAGCTCAACCCTCGTTTCATAGGACCTTTCGAAGTGATTGAAAGAATTGACCCGATAGCTTATCGACTTGTCCTCCCAAGCGAGTTCAATAGGATACATAAGGTCTTCCACGTCTAAATGCTCCTATGATACCAATCCGATCCATCCCACGTTTTTTAACCGGAGAAGTTGAATTGAATCCTAGACTATCCTACGAGGAAGAAACAATCCAAATCCTCAATAGAGAAATCAAACGACTCCGAGACAAGAACATATCTCTGGTAAAGTTTCTATGGAGGAATCATAAAATCAAACAAGCAATGTGGGTGTAACATCCTCAAATATACCCTAAAAGTTATTTAAATTAAATGGTCAAGTAATTAATTTGATTAAAACAAATTACCTTTTTGTAGTCATTTTCGATTAATAGGGATTTAATTAGAAGAAAGAATTAATCAAAGGATTAAGGGGGATGGGACTAAATTGAAATTTTCAATAAAAGAGTGGACTTGCATGTCCAAACACTTAATTTCTCTTAATTTCTCTTGCTGAAAATTTCCTTAAAGGATAGCTTAGGGGTAAAAATGACAAAACAAATTCCATTATCACCAACACTCCCCTATTTTGGACAATGACCTTAAAAAATCACCAAAAGTAAAAAACATGGAATTTAGATTTCAAATTTTGATATAAAATACTTGGGTATGTCTATTTTAACTAGAAAAAACGGCACTAAAATTCGATCTCTATAGAAAAATATGGAATCGAAATCGTATAGGTACTGCAAACTGTCCAGAACTGAAAAATGGCCTATGTTTAAATAATAAAATGTATTGATGTATAAATAGGAAAAATATGATTTATACATGGATAAAAAGTTAGTTGACTAAGCTTTCTAACAAGGTAAATTAATCGAAATTCCAACGTATGGATTAAAAGTTATGATTGAATTAATAACAGGTGCTCAAGCTGCCAATAGGAAAAACAGTTTTGAGTGTTTGGTGTTTACATTTGCTTAAATGAGTTTATATGCTTGAATTGTCTCTTGATATGCTTTTTTTATGTTTGTGTATGGATGATAAGACCGAGAATTTGAAGAAACCTTGGAGGAGTCAAAGTCAGGCCAATCCAAAAAGAAGAGCAAGGGTGTTGTTATCAAAGATCAAAAATAGCTTGGAATATAGTGACTGTAGTTAACTTTAGGGTTATGAATAGTATCCTAACCACCGTCTTTTATTAATTTATGAAGTTTAACATGAAGCATGAAATGAATTTAATCATGATTTGGTAATTAATTTAAGGGAGGATGGATTAAATGGAAAACATGAAAGCATGCTCTATGTTGCTAGATGTTTGTCTTGTTGAAGCATGATTTAATTACCTATGATTGAATGGTTATGTGATTGATTAAATGAGCATGAAATGAGTGATATGCTACTGCTAATGTGTGATTCATGATTCTGGAAAAATGATTATATGATTGCTATAGGCTGGAAATTGTGAAATGATGAAAATGAGATTAGTTCTACTTACTAGTAACTTGAATATGCCATGTGACCTTGTTGTTTGTGATTGATAATCACTTGTAATGTGTTTGATTAATTTAAAAGACATTGAAAGCCCTTGGTTGACTAGCTGGTCTTAGGTAAAACGACATGCCTTAAAGTCTAAAACACTTAGTGAACTCAATGCTTTGTACATCTTATGTTAATATTTTGATACATTGTGTATCCTCTGATTTCATGTTGTGAGCATCCACTAATTCGGTACTTTGTACCCATTGTGACTCGATTACCTAGTCCCATTAATCTACCAAGGCAACACACTTAAAAACTCATGAATAAAACTTGTTACGTGTTTAATAGAATTTATAATATGAGATATAAAAGAGTTCAACTGGAAATGTGATCATAGATTATATGTAATTGGAGGATCAATCGAAATTGTTTAACTTGCATAAGTAATGCTTGGGTCAAGGCCCTAATTCGAATGAGACATGGAATGTGATTGTTTGAATTTGATTGATCTATGTGGTTGGTTTTAGAAATTTGGCTATGTGAATATGTTATATGATTTATATGTTCTGATTTGATCTGATCAATCTTGGTGTACATGTTTATATGATTCTATGTGATGATATAAGACTAGCTATGTGAGCTACTTAATCATGCTTGAGATTAGCTAGGTTTCACTCAAATATCTTTGAATTGGGAAGCATGTTCGAACATTGTATGTGGTTGATTGTATAGCATGATTGAATGGCTATTATGTTTTAAAAGTATGTATGTTTGATTGATAGTAACATTGATGGTGTGTATGAAAGTAAAAGTTTTTGTTTGCCCACTATTTAGATAAGTATGATTAAAGAAATAAAAGTTTACATGTTATATGTCTCGATTCTATCTTCTGCGAGTCGTAATGCTCTTCACTCCTAACCCGGGCGAAGGGTGTTACACAAGCTGTCTCTAATAAGATAAGATAAATGTGAAAGCGTTGGTCTCAAGTCAGTCTTAGGTATATTTGGCATTCCATAAAGTCCATAGAGCTCATGTTTCGGGTGGACTATGGTCCTTATTTAGCGATAGTAGGAGGGAAGTTTTGTGGTCAATTGGCGACAATAGGAGGCATTGATCGGTACTACGAGTACCATTTTATTTGGTGACAGTTGGCTTGGGATTCGTGTACCTAGGCTATTATTCGATTCTCAAGGCTATGATAAAAGACAACAATGAAATTTTGCATATTAAATTAAGAAGTTATTGCCGATCAAAAAAAATTAAGAAGTTATCTTAATACATTATATGCTAAAAAAGGAAAGATAATTATGATATGCTATAATTGATGTCTTATGTATCAAGAAAACTTGTGTTTATTATAGGATAAACTTGATAACTTGTATGGCAAGAAATACATGTGCATGATAAGCAATGTATGTTCTTGAAAGGCTATGTTAAGACAAAACAAATGATTGTAAATTAAATTATCGAATTATTTTGATAACTTATAAGACAAGTAACTCATGATTACACTATGCTATGTTTGATAGTGTATATGATAAGCAAATCATGTTTATAACATGTTATGCTCGATAATATATATGTAAGTAAATATATGAATATATGATGACATGTTCGAAATGTTCGAAATGTTTAGTAGACATGTTTAAAAAACTATTTATGTGTTATATGAAAGAAGGGGCAGTTTTGTGTGATCAATTTGATACATGTTAAGTGGACTGTTTTGATTAGAATGGATCATGCCATGGACTGTTTGCAATATATAATTGTGTATACATGTTAAGTGGACTGTTTTGACTAGAATTGACCATGCCATGGAATGTTTTGCAATTTATTTTTTTTGATCAGCAACCATATGTTTTTATTAATGTAACAAAGAACATACAGTTTGACGGGATCGCACGCCTCGTTAAAAACCTCCCTAAACCTATTGGAGGAAAAGAGTACGATGCGATCCATTGAGTACAAAAATGAATAACAAGAGCAAAACACCAATTCACAAACATGCCACAAATGTCGAAAGTCTATCCACTCCCTCTTTGGCTAATGCATCCGCGAATCCGTTCGCCTCCCTTGGCACGTAACAGAATTGGATATCATACGTGACTTGACAAGCCTGATCAATTGCCAAAAAAACCTCCCATAGCCGCCAAGGACGTTTTGCGGACTGAGTAACCCAACTCAATGCGACTTGTGAGTCCGACTCCAAGATAACACAACCCTTTCGCCATTCCCTCTCCTGTACCATACCCAAGGAAAAAGCTATGCTCGCACCTCTGCTTCGTTCGATTCCATTGCGCCTAAAGGGCCTGAAAACAAACCCAAAATGCGACTGTCTGCATCTCTCATTACGCCTCCAATACCTGCCGGACCTGGTTTACCTCGCGCCGATCCATCCGTGTTGAATTTTAATACGCCTCTTAAAGGAGGCTGCCAGCACCTTCCCACCCTTGCCCGTCTTGGTTGTACATTAACCTCAAATTTTGTAGGACAAGTCCACCAAACGGCTTCCGGTAACATCTCACCCAGCCTATCAGCTTTTATCCAGTAATATGATCGCAATTTTACCAAGAAACATAATTCAGCTAAGTTCCAGCGTTTCCCACAAAAAATAAATTCATTTCTTGCTATCCATAACGACCATAATAATGCAGCAACACTCGCTATCCACCACAAGTTCATGCATCCCGTAAAAACACTATGGAAACTAAGCACATAAAACGCATCAAAACTAACCGGTAAAATTGTGTTGATTCCCCACCATTGTCTCAACCATATCCATGCTGATCACACAAAAGAACATTCGTACAGAATGTGTGCGATGCTCTCCTCTTCCGTCATACACCAAGGACATCGACCTTGATCATCAGGTAATGGAATCCCACGAGCACACAAGAAATCTGCTGTGGGTAATCGACGCATCCATGTGAACCATAGGAAAGCTTGAACCTTAGGTGGCACCAACACCTTCCAAGCAAAACAGTCGCCGAACTCCATCTCCCCCGCCTTATCGAACATGAGCAGTTTCGATAAGGTCCTGACCGAGAAAATTCCACGCTCGTCCGGCTTCCAAATCAGCGTGTCTATCTTGCCTTCCCATACACGACAATTAGACACAATTTTAATTAAATTGTGTAACAGCCCAAGCTCAAAGACCCTCAATGGCCTCCTGAAAAAATCTGCCCATTGGTTATGCGATAAACTGCCCCCCAACATGTAATCACACACCCTCGCTAATTTATCAATTGCTAGTGAGAATAAACGCGGGAACACATCCTTTAAGGCCAACTGTTCCACCCACGGATCAAACCAAAATAGTATCGATCTTCCATTTCCGACTTTCCATAAAAGCCGGTCATGCCCATGTGTTTTTCTACCTGCTCATCGCATGAAATTGTCACAATCTGTCGCCATAAAAGCGACATCGACGACATCTTCTCTGTGTTGAAACGCCACCACTGCGGATGTTCACCATATTTCGCTACTATCAAACTACGCCAAAGGGAATCCTTATCGCGCGCATATCTCCACACCCATTTCGATAGCAAAGCCATGTTCTTAACCCGTAAATCCGCAACCCCCAAACCCCCAAGCTGTTTTGGACGACATACCACCTCCCACCCTACTCTACTCATATGCATTTCCAATCCAACACCTCCCCAGAGGAAGGCCCTTCGTATCTTATCAATTCTGTCAATTACCCCTTTAGGAGCAACAAATAAACCCATGTAGAATATCGGTAGAGAGGAAAGAACCGAGTTTACCAAAACCACTCGAGCCGCAAATGACAAAGAGGATCTTTTCCAGCCTGCTAATTTGCGTCTAAAATTTGCTATTATCGGCTCCCAAGTAGCTATCAGTCTCGGACTTGCACCTATTGGAAAACCCAAATACACGAACGGGAAATCAGCTTTTCTACACCCTAGCACCTCGGCCACACTAGCACCCAAATCTTCCTCTATGTCAATCGAATATAATGAGCTTTTGCCGAAATTTATCGACAAACCCGAACAAACTTGCAAACAATGCAGAATCTGTTTCAAATTTTGTGCGACTTCTAAAGAGCCCTCAAAAAATAATAATGTGTCATCAGCAAACTGCATATGTGTCAAAAATATCCCAGACGCCACTTCCACTCCACGAATCATACCCCCCAATTCATCCCTTCGCAACATCAAGTGCATCGCTTCCATGACAATCACAAAAAGTAAAGGCGATAGCGGACAGCCTTGCCGCAAACCTCTACCCATTCGAAATTCTTTAGTGGCATTACCGTTGAGTAGCACCAATAACCTGGCAGAACTGATACATTCAGTAATCCATTGTCTCCATACGTCACAAAAGCCCATTTTTCCTAGCACTTCATCCAAAAAACGCCAACTAACGCAGTCATATGCCTTGGCGAAATCTAGCTTCAATAAAAAACCACATGCTCCCCTTTGTCGCAAGGAATGCACAACCTCAATGGCCAGAAGTACTCCATCTACTAATTGACGACCTTTTATAAATGCTGATTGTGTATCACTTATCAAATCACCAAAAACCAATTGTAGTCGATTCGCAAGGCATTTGGCTAAAATTTTATACACCGAATTAACTAAGCAAATAGGCCTATATTCACCAAGTGTCTTAGGAGATGTTACCTTAGGTAGTAGGACAATGAATGTTCAATTAGCATCCTTTGGTAACCGACCGCTAGCATGAAAGTTTTCGAAGAAGCGTAGGATATCGCCTTTGATCACCTCCTACCCTTTCTTATAGAAATCCAAAGTAAAACCATCCAGACCCAGTGCTTTCGAACCATCACACCCCCTCACTATGCCATGAATCTCCTCCAAAGAGAATGCCGCAACCAATTTCTCCCTAGCAATCGGTGATAATTGTCGAAATTCCCCCTCGAATTGCCATACACATTCCCGCTTGTCACAAGAAAAATGTTTCATGAAAAATTTCACCACATGTCGTCGCATATGGAATGGTGTATTGACCCAATTGTCGTTAATCAAGAAACCTGGAATAAAATTCCTTGCTGCTCGCAGCTTAGCGGATCGGTGAAAAAATGCTGTATTTCGGTCACCCAAACGTAGCCATGTCGCTCGTGATTTTTGTCTCCACATCGCTTCCTTCTGTCTCATAGCTCTCCACAAAGCTTGTAACCATTGTCGCCTTTCCACCTCAACTCCCTCATCAATACTAGTTGTAGTTGTCGTTATGTCCGCTTGATCAATTTTGTCTTGCATCTCGGATATTATTGCATTCACATCCCCAAAGCTGTCACGGTTCCACTGTTTCAAAAATGCCTTCAAGTGTCGCAGTTTCACCATGGTGTTTACTATGCCAATATCCGATTCTGTCAGACGAATCCATTCCTCAACAATTTGCCGCATATGATACCTACCCTCCATCCAACAATTGAAAAACCGGAAAGGCCGAGGACCCCAATCGTTTTCATCACAACGCAACAAAAAGGGCGTGTGATCTGATACGCCCCGCGCTAGAGCCTCTTGCTGGATTGAGCTGAAAGCATCCATCCAACTTGCCGATATCAAGAATCTATCGATTCTGCTGCATCTGTTTTTTGGGCCAAACCATGTGTATCGTTTCCCTAAAAGCGGCAAATCCATCAATCCTGCATGTAGAACAAAATCACCGAAATAATCCATCTCCATATTCCTGTCCGATATCCCAATTCTATCCGATTCATGTAGTATTGCATTGAAATCCCCCGCAATGCACCACTGACCCTCTTGATTTCTAATTTTATTCAAAATCTCTGCCCAAACAATTTGTTGAACGTCCAAGTCGGATGGGGCATATACCACGACAATTCCACAAACCAAGTCATCCTATAACCATCGTCCTTTCATCACAATAAAATTGCGTTCCACTTCGACATGTTCTAAGTTGAATTTACTTACCTCCCACATCACTAAGATACCACCAGAAGCACCAATTGATGGCGTGAACACTGATTCGAAGTTATCGGATCCCCATAAGCTAGCTAACCACGATTTCGACCACTCTTCCAATTTAGTTTCTTGCAACATCGCCATATCCGCATCGTTCTTCCTTAACACATCACGAACAAACCGACGTTTAGCACTCCCTCCCAAGCCCCAAACATTCCAAGATAACAATTTCATGAGTCACAAACCCCGACGATCCCCACTAATCACTCTTGATATGTCTCGGATAATTTTCTCTTCGCGGCCGTTAGAATTAACCCCAATCAAAGAACCCAATTTCACAGTTTCTATTGCTTCTGTTTCTATATTTTTGTTTGTATACCCGTCGGTTGCACCCTCCCTTTCAGCATTCGAATTTTCTTGCCTGAACCCACTCAACCGGTTGCTCCTCTTTTTTCGATAAACCCGACAGCCTTCTAAATTTCCTCCTAGCACCCGTCTAATTTTGCAATAGGCCCGACCCACCTGAAAAATTTATGTATTGCCCAAACCTGGTTGTGTGTTTGTCGAAAAGATAGGAGGATAATAATTTAATTCTGAATTATCCTCAGCTTGTAAATTAGACTCCTGTTCCTTGGAAACACTGGATTTGGAATTTGCAATTCCCGCAATATCCAAACTCTTACATTTTTGAATGTCTCCTACCACCCCAAGACTTCTATCGCAACTGACTTTCTCCCCGCTCAGTCCTCCTCCCATCGCCACCATTGTCCGTGCCGGCGAACTCGCCGTTTGCCTGTCCAGCGATCGGTTAGCATTATTTGATGCCTCTCGTTCTTCGTTATAATTCCAAACAGAATCCTGTGCTTTATTAGTTTCTTCGGCTGAAACTCCCCGTTGTCCTTCCCACGCTTCATTCGCTAGCCACAACACCGGTGCTATAGTCTCCATTTGATTTCCTGCATCATCTATAGTTTCTACTATCTTTGTATTTATCGGTGGTGTAATGTGATCGCAACTCTCCTCACCGTCCGTCGATTCTAATTCACCGCAATCACATTCAACCGCGGGAGATGTGCCATCCATCTCTAGCACACGAATCAGATATTATTCTCCCTCAAATTGTACTTCAATATGTTCTTCGATTCGATTAAATAGGGTTGTTTCCACCATGATTCCACCACTATCGAATGAAGACGGTGTTTTCGTTGCATCATCCATACAAATGAAAGCACCCCATATATTTGCAATGTTCATAAAAGTCTTTTTGTGCCAGAGATGAATTGGGAGACCGATAATCGACAACCATACCCGGCGTGATTCCACCTTAATCGCTGGTGACCATTTTTCCACCTTCGTAAAGCACTCTTTCACACGGTCAAGCTGCAGAATTTTAACACGGATGGGTGCCGATGTGCACATTAGCAATATCATGGATCCGGATAATCGCATAATAGAGAATCCGTCATGTTTGTCTACCTCCAACCGTTCCGCCAATGTTTTTATGCTGCACGGATTCAGGCACCATCCCACCGCGCACCATTGTAAAATTGCCCATTTGTCTTCATCCACTATCCCTGGTATTTTCTTTCTATTTTCGTTCGCCTCTTCTCTCCCTATCGGATTCAACGTATATGATTTCCTTGAGTCACCATTCTCCATCTTCCCACGTTGTTCCCCGCTTCTAGTTTCTCCCACCTTCTTTCGATACCAAATTGTTTTTCCCTTCCACGCCATAGTAACACTCATCCGGCCGCCGTATATCCATTTACCATGTAATCTCTCTATAACCCTGTTTGCATCTTCTTTTGATGCCATTCTAACGAAACCAAAACGCTGCCCATCTCTGGCTATTTTGTTCGGAATAAACACGTCTTTGACGACCCCATGTCTATCGCACACCTGCCATAATCCTTTCCAGTGGATTGTTCGAGAGAGACCTTCGATGTATAGAGTCCATACTTGTTGATTTTCATGTTCTTGTTTCGCCGATTTGCCTCCTATACGTGATTCACAGTTCTCGCCGGTGGTGTTTTCCTGCTCCGCGGCAAGGCGTTTCCAAATTCCCGTGGAGAGCATTTTTTCTTGTTTTGCAATTTATAATTGTGTATACATGTTAAGTGGACTGTTTTGACTATAATTGATCATGTCATGGACTGTTTTGCAATGTATAATTGTGTATACATGTTATGTGGACTGTTTTGACTAGAATTGATCATGCCATGGACTGTTTTGTAATGTATAATTGTGTATACATGTTAAGTGGACTGTTTTGACTAGAATTGATCATGTCATATGTCATGGACTGTTCGCAATGTATAATTGTGTATACATGTTAAGTGGACTGTTTTGACTAGAATTGATTATGCCATGGACTGTTTTGCAATGTATAATTGGGTATACTTGTTAAGTGAACTATTTTGACTAGAATTGATCATATCATGGACTGTTTTGCAATGTATAATTGTGTATACATGTTAAGTGGACTGTTTCGACTAGAATTGATCAGGCCACAGACAGTTTGAATATATAAAAGAGATATAGTAAGCTTGTGTATACGCAATAAGCTATCAAATGAAATGAAATGCATGATGTGTGTACATACTTGTTAGAATATGAAATGCTAACTTGAAAGTTGATTTGTGAAATAGTTTAAAAAGTTCTAATTTGTCCTGAAAATTCTATGTTTTGAATGCTTGTTCGTGTGTAACACTTTCTGAATCGATTTTACTCCTAAATCGGGTATGGGTGTTACAAATTTAGATGATGCTTTGGATGAGTTTGATAATATGCAAAAAGAATAGTCGGATACAGAGAAATGCCGCAAGGATTGAAAAGCTGCTTCCCCGATTCGTTTGCACAAATCAAACAACATTTTCCAAGATGTTCACAAAGATAAGACAATTGTTGACTTATGGGAAAATTGGAAAAAATTTGCATGAAGAAAACTAAGACAAGAAAGTTGCTCAGACAAGCAAGTCTAGGGCTGTAAACGAACCGAACGAACACAAACGAGGGTGTGTTCATGTTCGTTCGTTTAACTTTAACCGAACAAATGAACGAAAACGAACATAAACGAACACATAATTTCTTGTTCGTGTTCGTTCATTAAGGAATGTAGCTTGTTCGTGTTCGTTTATGTTCGTTCGTTTAAATGGTAAATGAACATAAACGAACACTAAAGAACACAAACGAACATAAACGAACATGAACGAACATATATAATTTGTTAATTATTTAATATTTTTGGTTTTTTTATCATCAATTGTATGAATATATTTCAATATAAAGTATCATACAGCTCGACGCAACCCTTACGCCTCGTTAAAAACCTCCCTAATCCTAATGGAGAAAAAGAGTACGTAATGGCCCGTCTGAAAAAAAAACAACACGCCTAAATACAAGCTAAGAATAAAGAACTCCTATCCACTCCCTCCTTTGCTAGTACATCGGCAAAACCATTCGCCTCCCGCGGTGTGTACTGAAACTGTATCTCCGAAATGGCTTGACACGCTTGATCAATTGACACAAATGATTCCCACAATCTCCACGGACGTTTTGCCGAACCAGTTACCCAACTCAATGCAACTTGGGAATAGGATTCGATCACCACACACTTCTCGCGCCAAACTCCTTCTGCCACCAACCTCACTACGAGTTCGATAGCCCTCACCTCTGCCACGTTGGAGTCCAAACATCCCACTGGACCGGAAAAGATCGCCAAAATGCGACTGTCCGCATCACGCATAACGCCCCCGATGCCCGCTTGTCCAGGCTCGCCCCTCGCCGAGCCATCTACATTGAATTTCAATGTTCCCGCAATAGGTGGCTACCATACCAACCCAGCTCGCACCTTCCTTGGTCGACGACTAACCACACATGTCGATGGACACAACCACCAAACCGATTCAGACATAATGTCACTTTCGGCATCAACCTTTATCCAATAAAAAGATCTAAGTTTCACCAGAAAATACTCTTCCGCCAATGTCGATCGTTTGCCCCTAAAGATGAACTCGTTTCGGGCTAGCCAAAACGACCATAGCATTGCACTCACACTAGCCACCCACCACTTTAATTGACAGCCATGAAAGGAGCTATGAAAATTCATTACGAAGAAATCTGAGAAACTCACCGGTAATGGTAATGCAATGCCCCACCAACCACGTAACCAATCCCAAATCTCTTGTACACATGGGCAATCATAAAATAAGTGATCGATCGACTCCTCCACCCTTACGCACCACGGACATAGGCCTTGTCCTTCCGCCAAAGGCACCCCTCTAATACGCAAAAAATTGACAGTCGGTAAACGTTTCAACCAAATGAACCATAGGAAGGCTTGTACTTTGGGTGGAACAAGAACCTTCTATGTGAAGCAACCTCCGAAATCCCCATCCCCCACCCTCTCTAATAACAGCGCCTTAGTCATAGCCTGAACCAAAAATTCCCCGTGTTCATCCGGTGTCCAAATCAGCATGTCTATACATTCAGCTCTTATGCGAACCCCACTCACTACGTCACACAAAGTACATAACTGCACATGTTCAAAACTCCACAAACGCCTCCGGGAAAAACCTTCCCATTTTTCATGAGCGAAATGAAAATTCATTGTATAATCCTGCACCCAAGCTAATTTATTCAACGCCAAGGCGAACAAGCGTGGAAAAACCTCCTTTAAAGGCTGTTGTGTCACCCATGAATCAAACCAAAACAGGACAAGCTGCCCATTACCGATTTTCCAATGAAAATTACCCCCCACGTGTGATTCAACACTCGGACAGCAAGCATTTGCCACTATTTGACGCCAAATAACCGGCATCGTATATAGATTTTCCGTGTTAAATCTCCACCACTGAATATTTTCACCATATTTGGCCGCTATTAAACGACGCCAAAGTGAATCTTGTTCACGTGCATATCGCCAGACCCATTTAGACAGCAGCGCCATATTCTTCACTCTCAGGTCCGCCACCCCCAAGCCCCCTAAATGTCGTGGTCGACAAATAGTGTCCCATCCCACCCTGCTCATCCGTCTCTCAAGGTTAACCCCTCCCCAAAGAAATGCTCTACGTATTTTATCCAGCTTCTCAACTACCCCCTTAGGCAAAACAAATAAGCCCAAGTAAAAAATAAGGAGTGAAGAAAGTACCGAGTTAACAAGAGTCACCCTAGCTGCAAACGACAGAGAACTGCGCTTCCACCCTGCTAACTTGCGTCTGAAGTTTGCTATAACCGGATCCCATACTGATATACGCCTCGGATCAGCTCCCAACGGGAAGCCTAGATATACAAATGGTAATTCCCCCAATCTACAACCCAGTACACGAGCCGCTAATGCACTCAACTCCTCCTCCACACCAATCGCATACAAAGAACTTTTTGCAAAGTTAATTTGTAACCCAGAACATATCTGAAAACAGTGCAATATCCTCTTCAGATTACGTGCATACTCAATGCTAGCATCAATAAATAATAACGTATCATCGGCAAACTGGAGGTGTGTCAACCGTATGTTTGAAACCACCTCCACTCCCCTAATCAACCCTCTCGTTTCCGCATTGATCAACATCAAATGTAAAGCTTCCGCTACAATCACAAATAGTAGCGGTGACAAGGGACAACCTTATCGTAAACCACGTCCCATCCTGAACTCATTCGTCGCACTCCCATTCAGTAAAACAGATAATCTCGCTGAACTGATGCATTCTTGTATCCATTGACGCCATGTTGCGTAGAAACCCATCTTTGCGAGCACAGAATCCAAAAAAGACCAGCTCACGCAGTCATATGCTTTGGCAAAGTCCAAATTTAGAATAAAACCTCCAGCACCACTACAGCAAAGAGAATGTATTACCTCCGTCGCTAACAAAACACCATCTACCAATTGACGTCCTTTAATGAAAGTCGACTGAGTGTCGCTAATCAAGGAATTCAATACTGTTTGTAACCGAGTCGCTAAGCATTTGGCTAGTAATTTATACATTGAATTAACCAACCCAATCGGCCTATACTCGCCTAGCACTTGTGGTGTCGCCACCTTAGGTAATAGCACAATAAACGTGCAGTTCGCTCCCTTTGGCAATGTTCCTCGCTCATAGAATTGAGTGAAAAAATTCAGCGCATCATCCTTCACCACCTCCCAGCTCTTCTTGTAGAATTCGAGTGTAATGCCATCCGGACCCGGTGCTTTTGAGCCATCACAATTCCATAAAATGCGCTTAATTTCTCCAACTGTAAAAGGTGTTGTCAACGCTGAACTTGCATCTGCTTGCACACGACGAAACTGACCATCGAATTCCCATCTTCCAATCCGAGCATCACAAGCAAAATGGGCAGTGAATGCCTTAACAACAAAGGCACGCAATGTAGACGGTGATGTAATCCATTTTCCGTCAATCAATAACCCCAGTATAAAGTTCCTAACCGTACGTAATTTCGCCGTTCTATGAAAAAATGTTGTGTTCCGATCACCTAACCTCAACCAAGTTGCCCGAGATTTTTGGCGTCACATTGCTTCTTTGTTACACATCGCTTTCCAAAGTGCTTGCATCCATTGTCGACGCTCACACTCTACCTCACCATCCCCCTCTTCCGCTATCATCGCATCATCCGCCTTGTCTATTTTCTGTTGTAAATTCTCAATTATCAAGTTCACATCACAAAACGTATCTTTATTCCACCGTTTCAAGAACGATTTCAAATGCCTCAGCTTTACCACAATGTTATCTTTTCCCAAACCAACTGCAGTCAATCGACACCATTCCCTAGCTAAGTCAAGCACATTAGTTTTTCCTTCTAACCAGCAATTGAAAAGGCGAAAGGGCCTTGGTCCCCAATCGCTATCGTCACAAGCTAATATCAACGGCGTGTGATCAGATACTCCTCTCGACAACGCCACTTGCTATATGCTATTAAATGCATCAAACCATGTTGCTGAAATTAAGAACCGGTCAATACGGCTGCATCTATTACCAGGGCCAAACCATGTAAACTGTTTACCTGACATCGGTAAATCCATTAAACCTGCATTGTTGACGAAACTCGCGAAGGTTTCCATTTCAGCTTCTCTATCCGATACCCCAATCATGTCCGAAGCTTTCAATATGGCATTGAAGTCCCCTGCCACGCACCAAGGTCCCTGAAATGTGCACATACTAGCCAGCAAATTGTCCCATGACACAGTTTGACTAGATACGTCACAAGGTGCATAGATCGCTAATATACCACAATCTAATTGTTCAACATTCCATTTTCCTAAGAATAAAACATAGTGGCATTCAATTTGAATTGATTCTAAAATAAATTTTGTACCTTCCCATATGACTAATATGTCGCCGGAGGCACCAACCGATGGTGAGAACGCCAATTCGAAGTTATCCGAGTACCACATATTAGCTCCCAACAATGACAGAATCTCCTCCAATTTAGTCTCCTGTAACAATACCATGTCGCAGTGATTCTTCCGAATGACCTCACGAACATACCGCCTTTTCGCACTCCCGCCCAAACCTCTTACATTCCACGTTAACAACTTCATGAGTCAAAAACCCCGGCACTCCCCGGTGATAACCCGCGAAATATCGTTAATTATATCTTCTTCCCTCCCAATTGATTTCACACCAATCAACGCCCCCAATTTCACTGTTGCTTCCGCTTCACTCGTGATATGTTGTAGCCCGACTGTAACTTCACAATACTCATGCCCCTGTTCATTTGCTTCCACCGTTTTGCCCTTCTTCCCCGACCCTCGACCACGGCTAGTTTGTGAATTGCCCGAAATTCCAGTGATCTCACCTCCCACCACCCGTCGAACTTTACAAAAGGAATTCCCCACACAAATCAATTCGATTTGACCCAATCCCTGTGCTACTGTGTTGATTGGAGAATTTTCTAGCGTAATAATTTTGGAATTGACACTAGCACCAAATGCTGCAGTCTCCACATTTTCCCCTGAGTTTGAACTAGAATTTACCACTCCACCTATAGCGGGACTCTCCCCTAGAGTCCTACTGTGACTCTTCTTCTCACCCTCCAAGCTGTCGGAGCTGATCGGCGTAATCAGATGTTGCACCGGCAACACTGCTGCCGTTGCACTCGGATTGGCTAGCTCTTTCACCATGTTTGACTTGCATTGATTTTCTGTTGTGTCAATCCCCCCAATCAGATTTGAATTTTCTGCTACTTCCTTGTTTTCCTCCACCCCTCTATCTTGCACCTTCGTCGGACAGCTATCACTACTTCCCTCATTAACATGTTTCATTTGTGACAGGTTACCCTCATAACAGCCACACTCGATCATTGGACCTTGCCCATCGGACTTAAACACATGGACCATGGATTCCGTAGCCGCCAATTTGACGGTGATGGTTTCCTCAATGCGTTCCACCATTGTCGTTTCCACCATCATTCTTCCGCAATGGAATGATGTGGGAGTTTCCGTATCGTCATCCATGCATATCAAAGACCCCCATAAGCTTGCAATGTTCGTGAATGTTTTCTTGTGCCATAAGTGGATCGGCAGCCCCACAACGGAAAACCATACACGACGTGATTCAGTTGTAATTGACGGCAACCACTCTATCACTTTAGAGAAACATTCCCTGATGCAATCCATCTTCATCACTTCTTCGCGAATTTTCGCCGATGTACACATTAACAAGATCATGGACCCCGAGAGTCTCATGATCGAAAATCCATCCTTCTTCTCCACTTCCAATCGTTCCGCTAGCGTTTTCAAATTCCATGGCCTAACGCTCCATCCAATCGCACACCGTTGGAGGATTGCCCATTTATCCTCATCTAACATTCCCTCAATCACCCGTCGATTTAATCCACTCTCACAATCCCCTTGCATCACTGATTTCACTGTTTTTGAATCCGACACCCTCACGTTCATCAGCTGTTGTAATTCTTTTCTTCTTAACGTGTTCTTTAAATCGTTTATACCCTTCCACGCCAAAGCCACACGCAATCTAGCGCCATATATCCATTTTCCGTGAAGTTGTTCTATCGCTCTATCTGCATCCTCCTGTGACGCCATTCGAACAAATCCAAATTGTGCCCCGTCTCTAGCCCTCTTTCTGGGTATAAACGCATCTCGAACAATCCCATGGCGATCGAATACTTGCCATAAACCCTTCCAGTGCAACGTCTCTGAGATTCCTCCCACGTACAAGGTCCATACCTTTTTTGAATCGTCGACGGCCGTTTGTGGGTTGGACTGAATTTGATCACCGCTACCTTGTTCCTGATTTAGGCATCTCCAAATATTCCCGTCCGCCATTCTCTTGATGAATTTAGGATAAGCACAAACAGAATTTTTAATATTTTTGGTTAGTTCGATTAATTCAGTTAATTAACAAATTTTTAAATTGAATTAATCGATAATTAAAATTTGAAAAAACTCTTAATCATTAGTCGAAACCTAAATTTATCTAATAGATTAACGAATTTTGTTCTGGTTCGGTCGGTAAGTTCGGTTTAACCGAATAATGAACACCCCTAGACATATGTGAATAAATTTAAATGAACATAAACGAACATAATTGAACGAACATAAACAAACGAACATAAATGAACATAAACGAACGAACATAAATGAACATAAATGAACGAGCATAAACGAACGGATTACCGAACATTCACGAACATAAATGAACGAACAAGCCTTTTGTTCGTGTTCGTTCATTTAATTAAACGAACAAAAAATCTTGTTCATGTTCGTTCGTTTAATAAATAAACGAACATAAACGAACTTCCCGCCGAACGGTTCACGAACGGTTCGCTGAACGTTCGGTTCATTTACAGCCCTAGAAGCAACACATATACTGCCACAAGTTTGCAGGAGGTTCATGTCTTAGATTTGGAAATGATGGAGGTAAAGTACAATGAAGAAGACCTATGTTTGATTTTACTTTGCTCACTTCCCGCTTCATATTCGTATGTTAGAAACACCCTCCTACATAACCGTGATTTTGCATGACAAGAGGTATATGATAATCTAAATTTACATGAAAAGATGGAACATCATACCAGCTCCGAGTTCCATGTAGAAGGTCTCATGGTGCATGGATCGACTAGTTCAGACCGTAGAAGAAAAATGATCGTAATTTTGGTGGTAAAAAATGGCAGATCCAAGTCGTCAAATCAAGGTAAAACATGTTATTTATGCAAAATGAAAGGTTTCATTAAATTTTAGTGTTACAGATTACATGATAAAATAAAAAGGAAATATGAAAATAAGAACTTTAGTGAAGATGAAGCTGATATTAAATAGGAGTATGATGATGTTAAACTTTTACTTGCTTCCGGTGAAGACTCTATAGCAAGCAAGGAGTAGATTCTTGAATTTGGTAGTAGTTTTCATATGAGTCCAAATCAGGACTGGTTTGCAACATATAAACTTGTGTCTAGAGGTGATGTTTTTTGGGAAATTATGTCTCTTGTAAAGTTGCAGGTATTGGTACAATCAAGATTAAGATGTTTGATGGGATTGTTTGAACACTTGGTAATGTGAGGCATGTTCCAAATTTGAGAAGAAATCTAATTTCGTTAGGTATTCTAGACTCAAAAGGGTACAAAAACTTTGAAATCTAATTTCCTTCGTTCTTTGGAATACTATGCAAAATAATAAAAGAAAGAAAGCATATAAGTAAGATATTTGTTGTGGAATATTAAATAAGTTTCGCATAAATTCTAAGACAGTAAAGTTGTCATGATTTTAGGAAATTAGAATTGGATAATGTTGAAAATATTTGATTGCATTCCCAACTTATACGGGAAAATTCTACAATGTGCGACGAACACCGATGAACACCACTAATGATGAACACCGCTGAACACCATTAAATTAATTAATAAAGATTTAAAATTTTAAGGACCCATTATACAATTAATTTTTAAAAATTCAATTAAATTATTTTTTTTATATATTAAAATTTTATTTTTTTAATAAGGGTAAACTATATATTTAGTACCTCACCTATTTTCGTATTTCTATTGAACCCTCACTTTTTAAATATTATTTCAATTTGACCCTATTCTTGCAAGCTTTGAAACGTTTCCTTTAGTGGCCTCTTTGTGATCTTTTGTTGTTCTGGATTGAGAGTACTCTTTTCCTCCATATAGGTTTAAGGAGGTTTTTAACGAGGCTCTCAATTTCGGTTTAATCTTTTTGACGATTAATAAATCATTAGTGCTGAGCAAAATAAAATAAAATAATTTAATCCTCAAACTAAAACCCTAAACTATTAAACCTTAAACCCTTAAACTCTTAAACCTATACCATAAACCATTAAAAATAATTTCACCATCATTGATTCAATTCAATGAATTGTTGAATTCTCCTAAAAAATCAATTAAATTATTTCACCCTAAACCTTAAACCCCTCAACTCGTAATGATATGATCCTGAAACCGAAAATGCTCGGCAGCATGAACCGAGCATACCGTCCGGCTTCAGCTGATATCTGTGGATCCTGTCCGAAGAACAAAAGGATGGGAGCAGCATCGACCCAGATAAACGCTAGGGGAATGCTAGTCAGTAACAAAACAATCAAGGCCCCTTGCAAGTCAATTCCGAGCATGTGGTATTGTTTTGCTCCATAGGACTGACCGTAGAATGTATCCAATGCACTTGCCATTCCTTTCTAACAGTCATAAGGGGCGGAAAATTATAATAACTTTAAGCCGTCGATTCTACAACGACATTCAAAGACTGAATTGATCAAACTGTCTTACCAGCAAGCTAAAACTGGTGACCGAGGCAAATGAAGACGCCATGGAAGCACCAGAAAGAGCAAGGTTTCCGAGATGACCGACAAACATTACCGAGATAAGCTGCAGAGCGAATATCAAGAAATTAACAAACACAGTGGGCCTGCTAACATCAGCTTCTTCTTCATCTCTGCAAGGATTTCATTTTTGCCAAATCTCTGTTTAGAATTTACCAATGGTGATTCAAGCCACACCCTTTGCTCATCGAGATCCTCCATTTTTTTATGGAGCAAAGGGATGGAAACTGGTGAAATTATTTCGATGTTTTGAATGATTACTGTACTGGATTGATCCATCAGTTGTGCCAAGAAATAATTTCACCATATATAAAAAATAATTTAATTAATTTTTTAGGAGAATTCAACAATTCATTGAATTGAATTGATTCGACGATAGTGAAATTATTTTTAATGGTATATGACTTAGGGTATAGGTTTAAGAGTTTAAGGTTTAATAGTTTAGGGTTTTAGGTTGAGGGTTAAGGGTTAAATTATTTTTTATAAAGAATAGGGTCAAATTGAAATAATATTTAAATAATGAGGGTTCCATAGAAATACGAAAATAGGTGAGGTACTAAATATATAGTTTACCATTATTTTTTTATCAGCAAAGCGAAGTATATTATTAGAAAAATTATACAACGCTAGTCAGACATGCGCCTCGTTATAAACCTCCCTAAACCTACTGGAGGAAAAGAGTACGACATGTCGACTGAATAACAAAGCAAAAGACCCCCATACAACATCATAGCGAAGCCTGAAACAAAGAGACTCGTGATACCCCCTCCTTCGCTAGAGCATCAGCTAGCCCATTCGCCTCCCGATAGATGTGTGAAAAACACACCGAACCTAGCTGCGTACAAGCTCGGTCGATCGCACAAAATGACTCCCATAAGCGCCAAGGGCGACGTTCCACCTGCAGCACCCATTCGATTGCTACCTTGGAATCCGACTCTATAATTAAAGGTTGATCCACCCACTTGGAAGCTAAAAAGAACTCCAAGGCAAATGCTATCGCCCTAATCTCTGCCACATTTGAATCAAGAGAACCGAGGGGCCCTGAAAACAAAGCAAGGACACGACTTTGTGCATCGCGCAACACCCCCCCGAAGCCCGCTGGTCCTGGCTTTTCACGTGCAGATCCGTCCACTGAGAACTTCAAAGTAGTGCCGAGCGGTGGTTCCCAACACACACCCACACGGTCTAAATTTTTAGCTACCTCTTCCCGATACATGCTCGGACAATCCCACCAAAGATTCTCACTAACCATTAAGCCCTCTTTAAGGGTCTTCACCCAATAGAAAGAGCGCAGCTTCACCAAAAAACAAATTTCAGAAACCGGAATGGACTTCCCATTGAAGACAAGGTCATTACGCGCAAGCCACATCGACCATAACAAAGCTGCGATACTTGACACCCACAACTTCCTTAGTATCCCCGTGAAGGAACAATGCATATCCGGGATAAGGAAGTCCGCTAAGGATTTCGGCAAAGGCAATGAAATCGCCCACCATCCTCGGAACCAAATCCACAATTCTTGGGACATCGGGCAAGAATAAAATAGGTGCTCAACATCTTCTTCCCACCCGCGGCACCTCCTACACAACACATGGTTGTCACCCAAATCAATTCCACGCCTCCGTAGGAAAGCGAACGTCGGCAATCGGCGCAACCAAGTAAACCATAGGAACGCCTGAACCTTCGGAGGAACCAAGACCTTCCACACAAAACAGTCCCCAAAATCGCTCTCGCCCTCTTTGTCCAACATAAGCAGCCGAGACAATCCCTTGACTGAAAAAGTCCCATGGTTATCCGGCTTCCACACGAGCATGTCCAATTCACCTTGTCGCAACCGAAACGGGCATACCAAAGAGCATAAATCATGCAATTGCCGAGCCTCAAAGGACCGCAAACTACGGCGAAACACCATATCCCATCGAACCTGCTGAAAATTCCCCTCGACGGCTATGTCCCGTACCAATGACAATCGATCAACCGCAACAGAGAACAGACGCGGAAACACGTCTTTTAAAGGCTGCTCTATACACCAAGCATCAAACCAAAACATCACACGTTCCCCCGAACCAACTCGCCAAAAGAACCGAGTCTCTCCCATATGCTGTTGTACACCCTCCGAGCTAACCGTTTGCATTATTTGTTTCCATATCACGGACACATTTCCCCTAACCGATGTATTAAACCGCCACCACTGTGCCGCTTCACCATATTTAGAAACAATAATAGCCCGCCACAACGAGTTCTCATCCCGAGCATATCTCCATGCCCACTTCGCCAAAAGTGCCTTGTTTCGAATCTCAAGATCGGCCACCCCCAACCCTCCCATGTGCCGAGGACGACACACCAAATTCCAATGCACCCTACTCATTTTGCGTTGTAAATTAATACCACCCCATAAAAAAGCACGCCTCAACTTATCTATCGCAGCAATCACCCCTTTCGGCACTCGAAACAGACCCATATAATACACAGGAAGAGAAGACAAGACAGAATTTACCAATGTCACCCGTGCCGCAAATGATAACGATGTCCTCTTCCAGCCTGCGAGCTTGCGACGGACAGATGCAATTACAGGTTCCCATACAGCAATATTGCGCGGATTTACACCCAACGGTAAGCCCAAGTAAACAAAAGGTAGCTCCCCCTGATGGCAAGACAGAACCTCGGCCATGGATGCATACAACGCAGCATCTACACCAATCGCATAGAGTGATGACTTTGCAAAATTGATACGCAAGCCAGAACATACCTGGAAGCAACACAAGAGCCTACGAATATTCAATGCTGCCTCTACCGATGCTCTGAAGAAAAGGACTGTGTCATCTGCAAACTGGAGATGTGTGAGTGTCACCCCCGGTGCCACTTCCACGCCTTGAATCAGCCCTAGTGTCTCCGCTTGTACTAATATACGATGCAACGCTTCAGCCACTATGACGAACAACAACGGCGATAATGGACAGCCTTGTCGCATCCCTCGTTTCATATCAAATTCCTTCGTTGTGCTCCCATTCAGTAAGACCGATAAGCGAACTGTCCCAATGCATTCCATCACCCATCCCCTCCATGTTCCATTAAAGGCCATCGATCCCTTAATCTGATCCAAACACTCCCAACGAACACAATCATAGGCCTTCACAAAGTCTAGCTTCAACACACAACCCCCCTCTCGACTGTTGCGCATAGAATGGAGTGTCTCATTAGCCAACAGGATCCCATCCACTATCTGACGGCCACGGACAAAAGCTGATTGATGATCGCTGATTAAACCACCGAGCACTACCTGTAGACGCCGAGCTAAAATTTTCGCCAAGATTTTATAGATAGAATTTAACAAACTGATCGGGCGATACTCATTTAAGGAAGCCGACGAATCCACTTTCGGCAAAAGAACAATAAAAGTATTATTTACGCCTGGAGGTAGCTTTCCAGTAGAGAAAAAATCTGTCAAGAACCTGTCCACATCTCCACTAATAATCACCCAGCACCTCTTATAAAACTCCATACTGTAGCCATCCGGACCCGGAGACTTCGAACCCTCACACCCACGCACCACATCCCATGCCTCATTCATCGAGAAAGGCATAGTCAGAGCCAAGTTTTCACTATCGTTTACCCTATTGAACGCACCCTCAAACTGCCAAGTGCATAGTCTCTCTTCCGCGGCAAAATGTCTAGAAAAGAAACTCACCATATGTCTCCGTAACCTGCTCAGATCAGTCACCCAAGTACCATTTATATTCAAACCAACAATGGAGTTCCGACACGCTCGCAACTTTTCTGCCCTGTGAAAGTACGCTGTATTCCTATCCCCCAATTTAAGCCAAGTCGCACGTGACTTCTGTCGCCATAGCGATTCCTTTTTACGGATCGCTCGCCATAAAGCTTGTAACCAAACCCGCCATTGATCATAAACATCGCCCCCTCCCCCACGGCTTGTTCCACCTCTCCACTGTCTAGGCATTCAAGAAAGCTTTGGATGCTGGAAATTTCCTTTTCAATGTCCCTAAAGTCTGACTTGTTCCACTTCCGTAGGAATAGCTTCAAATGACGGAGCTTAACCGATATGTTCGAGTTTCCAATCCCCATTCCCGTCAACCTACACCACTCCTCCGCCATACGATTAACATTCCGCTTCTCCTCCAACCATACATTAATGAAACGGAATGGTCGAGGACCCCAATCAATATCATCACACAATAACAAAATAGGGGCATGATCCGAGATACCGCGCGGTAACGATACTTGTTCCATGCGAGAAAAGCAATCTAACCACCTCGAATTTACTAAGAAACGATCTATACGGCTCTTACGGCAATCCCTCCCAAACCACGTAAATTGCTTTCCCCTTAAAGGCAAGTCAATTAAACATGCATCATTCACAAACGACATAAAAGAAACCATACCTCGCGACTGCGTGCTACATCCTGCTCTTTCCGATGATTGCAACACCGCATTAAAATCACCCACAACACAATAAGGTCCCGAATAATTGTCAATTGCATTCACCAACTGTTGCCATAGCCCTTCCTGCTCGATCGCGTCACATGGTGCATACACCGCCAAAATACAACACACCATATCCTCATGTTTCCAACGTCCCTGAAGCATAACAAAATGCCTCGCAATTTCAACTTATTCCAGCACGAATCTGTCACTTTCCCATATTGCTAAAATACCACCCGATGCTCCCACTGAAGGCGAAAAAGAAAATTCATATCCATCGCTATACCACATCCCAGCTACCAACGACGGACACAGCTCCTCTAATTTCGACTCTTGCAACAAAACCATATCAAAACGATGCTTCCGAATCACTTCTCCAACCTGTCTCCTCTTCAACAAGGACCCCAAATGTAACCCCCTTAACCCGGCCCAGACGGTTGACCCGAATTAAGAAAGTCACACGGGGAAACCAAAGTCAACCCGAAAGTCAACCTTGATTAACGACCCTTTTTTTTCTTTTTAATCTTGTCTAGATGCACATTAACCTTAGATGTGATCACACAAACAGCATACTCAAAGATCACAAACATCAGAGATCAAACAGGGACCCAATTGAACAATTTACAACTTTAGGGACCAAAATGTAAATTCTGAAAACTTAAAGGACTTATCCAGATTTTAAGTTACCAACTTAAAATTAATCAGGTTTCATGCTTCCCTGCCAAAATTCAGCTCAAACGGACATCCCAAACTCATACAATTGCACAAACAAGTTTCAGGACCAAAATGCAAACATTTTGAAACATTTAACCGCCCATGTCAGCCCCCAACGGTCACCCGTTCCGAAACAGGCAAAGCCCGTTTCGAAACTCGGGGCCGTTCCGCAACGCGTTCCGCAACGGGGGTATGGTAGTAGCCAAACCGTTCCGGAACGGTGGCACCCGTTTCGGACGCCTGGGTTCATGCAAGGCACCCGTTCCGAAACGGTGTCAACTGTTCCGAAACGCCCTGCACAGATGGCAGCAAAAAGCATTCTAAAACATGCAATTAATGATTCAAACATGCTCCAAATGTCACCAAACTTCACTAACATGCAATTCAACACATATATGACTTGTAGGCATCATCAAATCAACAATTTAACTTCATATGCAAAAAGCCCCAAATCTATAGGCATGCTTCCTACACAAGCAACCATTTAAGCACAAACTTTCCAATTCAATCTCATTTAAGCCAATACATGATTCAGCAACATCAACAACATTAAAACATACTTGTTCGAACATATACGAACACAAAAACATCAATCCGAAAGATTCTACCCCCATTGCCTTTATTAACTATAGCTATTCACCGAGACATACATCTCAATTGGAGTCCACCTTGAATCCCTTGCTCCTTGCTGTCCAAACTTCAAGAATCTGCATTGATGGACAAAAAGGAGCGTAAGCACATAATGCTTAGTGAGGAATGCTCAAAACCAAAACACCATCAATGCAGCGGGTCATTAAAATCACTTTAAAAACAAACCCGATTTGTTACCAACACCATGTTTGAAAACCCTTTTCAACAACATGCTTAAACCATGCATTGCACACACATGAAATCAAACCTTAGCTTAGCAAGCTAAGTAAACCTTTTCAAGCATAAACACCATATGCAAAGCTAAATTAAAACCTTGGAAGTCACTTCCATTTCATATTACCCATTCATAAACTTGAACATCATTTCAAGCAAGAGACCCCTTTTAAACCATTATTCAAACAATCCAATTCATACATTAAACAAAGACAACTTATGAATCACATCATCATCACCACATGCCTTTTTAAAACAAGTCTTAACAAGACTCCAATGCATTTAAAAGTTTCCATGCTCACATGCATCATTTACCAAATGATAACCAACACTTGTTAAACCCAACAAGTAAACATGCATTCACTAGCATTATATACTTTTCATGCAACCATGCATCTTTTCAAGCATCTCATGCTTCTCATGCAATTATGCATCCTTTCAAGCATTTCATGCTTCCTTATGATCAAGAACATTGCATTGGCTTCCAATATCATCCACATCCACTTTTCAACTCAACACCCGATCGGATACGCGGATTCCGAGCGTTGTCCCTACGCTCCATACACCCTACCAATCCAAGGTCTCCCAAATGGACTTTTAAACACCATTTGACCTTACAAGCCTAAAGTTCCCATGTACGGACTTTTAAACACCATACAACCTTAGCTTTCCCGAGGTTCCCATGTATGGACTTTCAACCACCATACAACCTCCACTTTTCCCAAGGTTCCCATGTATGGACTTTTAAACACCATACAACCTTAGCTTTCCCCAAGGTTCCCATGTATGGACTTTTAAACACCATACAACCTTGACATGCACAAGGTTCCTATGTATGGACTTTCAAACACCATACAACCTTTGCATTCACCGATTGGTAGTTGTATCACATCACTAACGAGATCCGGGACACCCCACACAAGATCCACACATGGACTTAACACCGTCATTGTGATCTCAACAAGCACAAGGTTCTCCTATATGGACTTTTAAACACCATATAACCTTTGCTCAACCAAGGTCCTCGAATGGGCAACACCTCCATTATGACCTTAACCATCTCGTTAGGATACTTGAAGGGAGTTTACCGGTCCAGTCTTGACCACTCCACCTCCAAGGCGACTTAATTCACGGTGCACCCAATCCTATAGTCGGCTAACTATATCCGATCAACGAACCAAGAATCCACTTACATCACTTGCCAATATAACCACCATACCACAATAGTCCAATGATTCACATGCATAACCATAATGCAAAAACCATCATTTACCATCTTTAATTCACTGTTTTAAAGCATTACACATAGCCATTAAACCTCATGCAACACCATGCATCAAATCCACATTTTCAATGTATAAGACCAAGGATCTCTTACCTTGAGCATCCTTCACATATGGCGTTCAAAACCAGCATTAAACCATGCTTAAAATATGCTTTCAAAACAGATTTAAACCATGCAAAACACATGCATTTCAAACATCAACCACAATTGCTCAAAAGCCAATTTCACAACACAATTCAAGAGCGAAAACCATTCACTTACTCTTGAGCTTAGCAAAGTTGTTTAGACTTAAACTAAGCTCCCAAAACCCTCAAACCTTGGTTTAAAAGCTGAAAACCCAACTTCACTCACCGATAACCAAAACAAGGCTAGCCAACAAGCCTTCCAAGCATCCGAAAACCTTCCGCAACACCTTCAAAGCTCACGGATCAAACTCCCCTGTTTCAAGCACACAACAACAGAGGATTAATGCATCATTATGCATTAAAAACACCAGCAACAAGACTCAACTCGTTGCTCATCCCAAATCCAACAATTTGGCTACCAAACACAACCGAAATCATCTCCAAACACTTCCAAAACTTAACCCAGCCAAGATCCATCACTTCTAACCATTTTTAAACATCAATTAACATCTAAAATGATCACAAACACATCCTTATATCTCCAGGTATAACAGATCACCAAAAACACTCCAAAAACAACCAAAAACTCAAGCCAAACTTAGGAAATTCAACCTATCCGGGATTGCATTGATTAAACCTCAACTTCTAATCAATTTAGCATTCATTTAACATCATTTTGACACTTCAAAACACTGCCCAAACAGATCACACGAAAATTTCACCAAAATCACCAAATCTTGCATTTTAAGCCAAAATCAAGATTTCAATTGAAAAGCCATTAACAAAACACAAATCAAGGATTGAGAACTTAGGAATTTCAGTAAAGAACTGATAGTTTAGAGGAGAAGGACGTTCTTACCTCTAAACTTGAATTTCTCCTTTTTAGAGCCAAAATGCTTGATGAAACAACTTGCAATTTGAGAGGTTTTGTAGATGAGATGATTAGGAATCAAAAGAGAGTTGAAATGAGAGATTTAGATGCCAAAATCAGAGAAGAAAATCTGGAGAAATATGTTTGGGTGGAGAGAAAATGAGAGAAAAGGAAAATTGAGAGAAAATGAAAAGTTAGTTAAGAAATGGTAAAAATGATTTCCCTCCACATTTCATAATCTTTAAAATCAGAATAAAACTTTAAAATATCTTAGAAAAATCTGGAGAAATCCTTTTTGGAATAATAGCTCCTTAAAGATTCAAAGTTTCAATCCTTTATAAAACTGTCCCGCAACTTTCAAAAATTACATTTTGGTCACTAGCCAAAATGTCAACCTTCCGAACCTCATTTTCCAAAATTGATTTCACAGTTCACTTTTATATATTAAAAGATGATTTTAGAACATTTTTCCATATTTTTAATGCAACCCGAACTAGGCTTTCCTAAATTCACTCTTATATATTCGATCAGCACTTTGACCGAACCGGTCAACGCCCAAAACTTCTGAGCCCAAAACCGGGGCGTTACAACTCTCCCCCCCTTAGGAAATTTCGTCCTCGAAATTTCAACCGGCGAAAAGAGAACAACAACCTTCTCAAAGCAACACATAAGGCAACACAAAAGCCTCAACCAACACTGACTACTCTCCACACAAAACCTCCACCAAACTTAGCACCTCCACACACTGTTCACAAAATCCAGAACACTCAAGATAGCCACAACTTAACCTTTCACTTAACCGGACTGTACACAGCCCCAACATCAACCTGAAGAACTTTAGCTCTTACAGCACACATCACTGTAACACACAACTTCCAAGACCTGTTTACACAGTGACAACAACCAATCCAAAACAGCCACTATGCAAACCTTTCTGCTTCTAAAACTCTTGCAAACTCCCAAACCTCTTCCAAGGATTTTCCCAACAAGCAGAAATCCTTAAACGTCAACTGGTTACTCAAACTCTTCAACAAAAGCTGATAATCCTTTACACCTACCGCCAACATCACCATAACAGCTTACCAGGATTACTCACCCAAATTCCAAGAATTACATCATAACCCCAACTTGACTCCACCAGCCGTTTCATACACCACCAGCTGACTACAAGAAATTCACATACTCACAACCAGCCAACCACTTCTCACAAGAACCCAAACAACCAACAAAAGCCTTCGATCTTTCATAGCCCTTTCACTTCAAACTTCAACCATAACACTTGCATCACCAGAACATTGCTTATCCAAAACACACATAATAGCTTCTGAACTCCTCAAAGGTTGCTAAGAATCAGCACTTACCAACACAACCCTTTCACAACAACCTAAAAGCTAAGCTACTTCAGCACTTGGAACACAACCACAAAACTGCAACATCACTAGCACCAAGGAACTACCACTTCCTTTTAGCTATTCAAACCACTAAACCACTAAACTCTCTTTAAGCAACAAACACCATCCTTCTACAACAGGCTATACCACTCTCACCATCACTAGCAACTAGCTTAATATTACTTCTAACCCTCACTCAGCACCAAAACAACCTCTAAAAACCCATCATCCAAACCAACCACCACACTAACAGATTCAATTAGTCATTAGCGAGTGTGAACATTGTATGCATGATCACCTACATGCCCTATCAATGCCTGATGTACATGTATGCAAAACCTTTAATGTCATGCCACATGTATGCATGGACCAACATATATAATATAGCATATAACAATGATTTTAACTGTGCATGAATGCCAGTTCACACCCTCCAATAACATCCTCAAAATCTGTCTAAAAACAACCTCCCAACTCACTTCTAGCTTATCTAACTCCATCATACCAACAACCATTAACCACCAGATTCTCACTAAACCTTCTTCACACCAAAGATGTCTCCAAACAACTACAACTATTACCCAAACATGCTAGCAACCAGACTAAACTTACCATGCAAGGAAAACCAACAGAAACCAAACTAAGGTAACTAGAGCAAAGATTACTTAACAAGGTTACCTGAAAACACAACACCACCCTGAAGACTCATCAGACGAGCTTTCTTCCTCGCGGAACCATCATCCTCCTGCCGCACCACTGCAGCACCAGCTAGCACACTAGGGTCACCACCAACTCCTTGCGGTAAGGAACCTTGACTGTTCCGAGCCAACCTCAAACAATCACGTCTCATGTGACCAGCAGACCCACATTTCCAGCAATTCTCTTTTCCCAAACTCTTCACAACCTTCTGCTCTTTTTGCCACGTTTGAACCTTGCCTCGGCCGTGCCCATGACCTTTCAGAGACCCTTTGGCTAACACCAAAGCTGACTTCACTCCATGAGGACAATCACGCTTAACATGCACTTTAGAACCACAATTCCAGCAAACACCCGCACCCCAACAACCTCCAACATGGCGCCTTTCACAACGGTCACACATCGGTGGCTGAGCTTCCACTCCTTGTTCAAACAACACTTGCTCCACAACAGCACCACCTTCACATTGCTTAACCCTTGGAAACTTCTCTCCAAGATACCTTTCATAAAAGGCAGATACAAAGAAATCCCAGTCAATATCATCGATATGTGACGCCACCGCCACAGATGTCCACCAGGCACACGAATCCTCCAACATCAGAGAAACAACACTCCCCAACTTACAGGCATAATCACAGCCCTCCTGATCCAAGATCAGAACCACACTGGCCAACCAGGCCTCAAATGCCTCAGGTGTCGAACCATGATATTCCACAGCACCCAAATCAAGCAAACGCTGCTTCGGCAAACCCACACATCCCACAGCCAGCTCATCCACTGACTTTACCTTTACCACAGCCTGAGATGTTCCCAACACCTCCTGAACAACAGATGATGAACTCTTCACCACAGAACCAGCTTCTTCTTTCTGCCTTAACACCTCAACTCCAGGCACAGAAGACTGAGACAAAACACCTCTACAAAAGGGTGAATTCCATGCCCTAACAACCTGCCCCAAGGCAGCAACCATCTCACCCAACTGCCATTCTTCCATCGACTTTGCCATACTACTAACAACAATAAACAATCACAACAAGCAAACAAACCAGTTAGACCAGCATTAAGCAAGGATTCAATCTCTAACTCCAAAATAACACAATAGCTATATTAATAAGGCCATGGGTATCTCGAATCCTCCTCTTTACATGACATAACAGTCAACACAACATGAATATCACAATATCAAGCATATCAAACAACATACTTTGATCATGCTTACATCAAACAGCATCCACTTGCAACAGCATATAGCAACATAACATACTCATTACACCTTCAACATGCATAACATCAGCTCACAACATCAGCACATTTCCACATAAGCTCAACCAAGATTCATAACCATAAAGCATGCTTGAAACATCAGCAACATGCTCAGAAACATTAACAATTTACTCATAAACATCAGCATCATACTCAGAAACACCAGCAGCATATTCAGAAACACCAGCAGCATATTCAGAAACACCAGCAGCATATTCAGAAACACCAGCAGCATATTCAGAAACACGTGTTTCAACCAACCTTCAACCACACATCAAGGTAAACAACAAACACACATCACAACAACTTACCGTTTTCCCCAAGCATTCGCAACTCAGCTCTGATACCACCAAATGTAACCCCCTTAACCCGGCCCAGACGGTTGACCCGAATTAAGAAAGTCACACGGGGAAAACCAAAGTCAACCCGAAAGTCAACCTTGATTAACGACCTTTTTTTCTTTTTAATCTTGTCTAGATGCACATTAACCTTAGATGTGATCACACAAACAGCATACTCAAAGATCACAAACATCAGAGATCAAATAGGGACCCAATTGAACAATTTACAACTTTAGGGACCAAAATGTAAATTCTGAAAACTTAAAGGACTTATCCAGATTTTAAGTTACCAACTTAAAATTAATCAGGTTTCATGCTTCCCTGCCAAAATTCAGCTCAAACAGACATCCCAAACTCATACAATTGCACAAACAAGTTTCAGGACCAAAATGCAAACATTTTAAAACATTTAACCGCCCATGTCAGCCCCCAACGGTCACCCGTTCCGAAACAAGCAAAGCCCGTTTCGAAACTCGGGGCCGTTCCGCAACGTGTTCCGCAACGGGGGTATGGCAGTAGCCAAACCGTTCTGGAATGGTGGCACCCGTTTCGGACGCCTGGGTTCATGCAAGGCACCCGTTCCGAAACGGTGTCAACTGTTCCGAAACGCCCTGCACAGATGGCAGCAAAAAGCATTCTAAAACATGCAATTAATCATTCAATCATGCTCCAAATGTCTCCAAACTTCACCAACATGCAATTCAACACATATATGACTTGTAGGCATCATCAAATCAACAATTTAACTTCATATGCAAAAAACCCCAAATCTATAGGCATGCTTCCTACACAAGCAACCATTTAAGCACAAACGTTCCAATTCAATCTCATTTAAGCCAATACATGATTCAGCAACATCAACAACATTAAAACATACTTGTTCGAACATATACGAACACAAAAACATCAATCCGAAAGATTCTACCCCCATTGCCTTTATTAACTATAGCTATTCACCGAGACATACATCTCAATTGGAGTCCACCTTGAATCCCTTGCTCCTTGCTGTCCAAACTTCAAGAATCTGCATTGATGGACAAAAAGGAGCGTAAGCACATAATGCTTAGTGAGGAATGCTCAAAACCAAAACACCATCAATGCAGCGGGTCATTAAAATCACTTTAAAAACAAACCCGATTTGTTACCAAAACCATGTTTGAAAACCCTTTTCAACAACATGCTTAAACCATGCATTGCACACACATGAAATCAAACCTTAGCTTAGCAAGCTAAGTAAACCTTTTCAAGCATAAACACCATATGCAAAGCTAAATTAAAACCTTGGAAGTCACTTCCATTTCATATTACCCATTCATAAACTTGAACATCATTTCAAGCAAGAGACCCCTTTTAAACCATTATTCAAACAATCCAATTCATACATTAAACAAAGACAACTTGTGAATCACATCATCATCACCACATGCCTTTTTAAAACAAGTCTTAACAAGACTCCAATGCATTTAAAAGTTTCCATGCTCACATGCATCATTTACCAAATGATAACCAACACTTGTTAAACCCAACAAGTAAACATGCATTCACTAGCATTATATACTTTTCATGCAACCATGCATCTTTTCAAGCATCTCATGCTTCTCATGCAATTATGCATCCTTTCAAGCATTTCATGCTTCCTTATGATCAAGAACATTGCATTGGCTTCCAATATCATCCACATCCACTTTTCAACTCAACACCCGATCGGATACGCGGATTCCGAGCGTTGTCCCTACGCTCCATACACCCTACCAATCCAAGGTCTCCCAAATGGACTTTTAAACACCATTTGACCTTACAAGCCTAAAGTTCCCATGTACGGACTTTTAAACACCATACAACCTTAGCTTTCCCGAGGTTCCCGTGTATGGACTTTCAACCACCATACAACCTCCACTTTTTCCAAGGTTCCCATGTATGGACTTTTAAACACCATACAACCTTAGCTTTCCCCAAGGTTCCCATGTATGGACTTTTAAACACCATACAACCTTGACATGCACAAGGTTCCTATGTATGGACTTTCAAACACCATACAACCTTTGCATTCACCGATTGGTAGTTGTATCACATCTCTAACGAGATCCGGGACACCCCACACAAGATCCACACATGGACTTAACACCGTCATTGTGATCTCAACAAGCACAAGGTTCTCCTATATGGACTTTTAAACACCATATAACCTTTGCTCAACCAAGGTCCTCGAATGGGCAACACCTCCATTATGACCTTAACCATCTCGTTAGGATACTTGAAGGGAGTTTACCGGTCCACTCTTGACCACTCCACCTCCAAGGCGGCTTAATTCACGGTGCACCCAATCCTATAGCCGGCTAACTATATCCGATCAACGAACCAAGAATCCACTTACATCACTTGCCAATATAACCACCATACCACAATAGTCCAATGATTCACATGCATAACCATAATGCAAAAACCATCATTTACCATCTTTAATTCACTGTTTTAAAGCATTACACATAGCCATTAAACCTCATGCAACACCATGCATCAAATCCACATTTTCAATGTATAAGACCAAGGATCTCTTACCTTGAGCATCCTTCACATATGGCTTTCAAAACCAGCATTAAACCATGCTTAAAATATGCTTTCAAAACAGATTTAAACCATGCAAAACACATGCATTTCAAACATCAACCACAATTGCTCAAAAGCCAATTTCACAACACAATTCAAGAGCGAAAACCATTCACTTACTCTTGAGCTTAGCAAAGTTGTTTAGACTTAAACTAAGCTCCCAAAACCTTCAAACCTTGGTTTAAAAGCTGAAAACCCAACTTCATTCACCGATAACCAAAACAAGGCTAGCCAACAAGCCTTCCAAGCATCCGAAAACCTTCCGCAACACCTTCAAAGCTCACGGATCAAACTCCCCTGTTTCAAGCACACAACAACAGAGGATTAATGCATCATTATGCATTAAAAACACCAGCAACAAGACTCAACTCGCTGCTCATCCCAAATCCAACAATTTGGCTACCAAACACAACCGAAATCATCTCCAAACACTTCCAAAACTTAACCCAGCCAAGATCCATCACTTCTAACCATTTTTAAACATCAATTAACATCTAAAATGATCACAAACACATCCTTATATCTCCAGGTATAACAGATCATCAAAAACACTCCAAAAACAACCAAAAACTCAAGCCAAACTTAGGAAATTCAACCTATCCGGGATTGCATTGATTAAACCTCAACTTCTAATCAATTTAGCATTCATTTAACATCATTTTGACACTTCAAAACACTGCCCAAACAGATCACACGAAAATTTCACCAAAATCACCAAATCTTGCATTTTAAGCCAAAATCAAGATTTCAATTGAAAAGCCATTAACAAAACACAAATCAAGGATTGAGAACTTAGGAATTTCAGTAAAGAACTAATAGTTTAGAGGAGAAGGACGTTCTTACCTCCAAACTTGAATTTCTCCTTTTTAGAGCCAAAATGCTTGATGAAACAACTTGCAATTTGAGAGGTTTTGTAGATGAGATGATTAGGAATCAAAAGAGAGTTGAAATGAGAGATTTAGATGCCAAAATCAGAGAAGAAAATCTGGAGAAATATGTTTGGGTGGAGAGAAAATGAGAGAAAAGGAAAATTTAGAGAAAATGAAAAGTTAGTAAGAAATGGTAAAAATGATTTCCCTCCACATTTCATAATCTTTAAAATCAGAATAAAACTTTAAAATATCTTAGAAAAATCTGGAGAAATCCTTTTTGGAATAATAGCTCCTTAAAGATTCAAAGTTTCAATCCTTTATAAAACTGTCCCGCAACTTTCAAAAATTACATTTTGGTCACTAGCCAAAATGTCAACCTTCCGAACCTCATTTTCCAAAATTGATTTCACAGTTCACTTTTATATATTAAATGATGATTTTAGAACATTTTTCCATATTTTTAATGCAACCCGAACTAGGCTTTCCTAAATTCACTCTTATATATTCGATCAGCACTTTGACCGAACCGGTCAACGCCCAAAACTTCTGAGCCCAAAACTGGGGCATTACACCAACCCCCTAACATTCCAGCTCAATAAACGCATTATTTCTATTGACGAATGCCGTCCTGCAGCACTCGCGACAAGTCTCGCAAAATTTCTTCCTCACGACCTATCGACGTCACACCCACCAAATTCCCTAAAGCCGCAGTTGCTGTTGCTTCGCGGTGAATTTTTTTTTGTCTACGGACAAAGTCTGAATCTGTTAATGAAGCATCCGCAACTAATGATTGGGATGCTCGGCCTCCATTCTTCCGCGGCTTTCCCCTCCCCTGCTTCGTTTTATTCGTCACCCCCGATAAAGCGTTCACCGACTTTGTTTTCTTCAGCACACCATTAATCCAAACTGGAATAATATCATCAGCAGCTTCCGATTGCCGTGAGCCTTGTACGTCACCAATTCTTTCAACCAGTATTGCGATCACTCATTGTTGGTCGACTATGGTTGCTGATATCGGGACTGGAACCAAACCTGCCGTATCCTTCTCCCCAGTTTCCGTCTCCCCCCGTTGGTCTTGATTTTCAATGAGGTTATCCTGAATTGACAAAGGAGTTTGATTGGCCGCTGGATCTTGAGAGTTTGGATTGGCTTCAGTAACTCCAATCCTAAGAACTTCAGCTTCTATAGGACTCCTCATTGCACTGCAGTCCCCTAATACCGGTATAATACTCCTCATCTCAGCATCACCACCGCCTTGTGGCGGTCCATTGTGCCCCGGCGGCAATACATCGCTTCCAGCCATGACCTTCGACGTATTATCGACTGCCTCCTGGTCCCCTAGGTAGGCGTCATTCCATAATTGGTTGGTTGTCCAATCCGTTACCCCTGCTCCTGTTTCATCGAAGTTTTGCCGAGTAGAATCGTCCCCCAAGCACGAATCCGGCACGTTTTCCGATGAGCTACACTCAGACGAGTCATCACTACTATCCTCACTAGTTACGGTGCATTCGCAGTCGATGAGAGGCCCAAAGATGGTCACCTCTTGAACAAAAATCCGGTGTGACTTGCCCTCGACATCCAACATCAATTGGGTATCAATGACCTCCATCGAATCCGTTTCGATCAATAGCCAGACACGTTCGAAAGATGTCGGCGCTGATGTGTTTTCTGCTACTCGAACAAGTGATCCCCACTGTGTCGCGATACTTTCGAACGTCTCAAAAGACCAAGCATGCACTGGAATGCCTCGGACAGAAATCCAAACCCGTCGTGATTGTATCAACATCCCCGGAACCCATCGTTCTAATTTTGAGAAGCAATCGCTGAATCTTGTTTTTTCCAACACCCCTTCCATTGTTTTTGCGTCCTTGAACATCAACAATATCGCCGGTCCAGCGATTCGCATAATAGATAAACCTTGGTGATCGGGGATTTGCATCCTTGCTGCTAGTTCCTTTATACTCCATTGTTTATCACACCAACCCACCATACAGTGTTGAAGAACGCCCACTTTCTCTTCGTCGACATACCCCTTGATTGTCTTTGCCGTGATAGGATCTCTCTTTGAATTCACGCTATTGGATTGACCCTTTTCTTCCCCACTCTTCTTACTAGCATGTTCATCCAGCCCCCTCTTTCGTTGAAACGATCCGCGATCGGTGAACCTTGCCAAGCTCACCCTCAATCGAGATCCATAGATCCATTTGTTGTTAAGGCGTTCAATCGCTCGATCCACATCATCTTTGCTGGCCATCCTAACAAATCCAAATCGTCCTCCATCTTTTGCCCGTTTCCTAGGGATGAATGCGTCGATAACCTCGCCGTGTCTATCAAATACTTGCCATAACCCTTTCCAATGCAGCGTCTCCGATATCCTACCCACGTAAACAGTCCATTGCTGTCGGCGTTCATTCTCATTGGCCTCCTTGCGCTGCACCTTGCTGCCGGCGGCGTTCATTCCCTTGTTTTTCTAGATATTACCTTGTAATTTGTAATCACCTTTAATATTGTACCTAGTTTACCCTTATTAAAAAATAAAATTTTAATATATATATATATAATAATTTAATTGAATTTTTAAAAATAATTATTAATTGTATGATGGATCCTTAAAATTTTAAATCTTTATTAATTAATTTAATGGTGTTCATCGATGTTCGTCGCACGTGGTAGACTCATCCACTTATACGTAGGTTGTGGTAAATCTTATATATGCTAGATTTTGCAAAATATCCAAACATGTGTTTTAAGTGAGAATAGTAAGATTGATATTAAGTGAATTATGGAACCAAATACTAGAAAGTCGAGGGGCATATAATCAAGTACAAATAGAAATTAAAAAAGTTTCACATATATTCTAAAACGGTAAAGTCGTCGTGATTTTAAGAGATTAGAATAAAATTATGTAAAATATTTGATGTGGATCTATTTTTGATGGATTATCTGCAAAGTATATTCTAAGAAGGTACTGACAACCTTGAATATACAAGTTTCGACATCTAGACTTGTAGTGATTTGAGGAATAATATCGGATAAGGTATTTGTGGAAGAATAATCACATAATCATTTGATTCCACGTGATAATACTTAATGATCAGAAAGGCCGTAGGCAATGGAAAAGTAGATGCAATCAAAAATTGCATTGAGGACACCGTGTGGGTTCGTTAATTGAGACTCTGATTTCTAGGAGTTTGGAAAACATACAAGTGCATGGAAATGCGAAATACGACTCATTTACTCCACTAGGGAAAGTGGGAGATTGTTGGAGTTTTGTGCCCTAAGTGAAGTAATTTATGTAATTATTGAATCATTTGGACTGAAATGAAATAAATAAAAATTTTTACATGATATTTATAGAATACTTTATTATGTACATTGTACTCAAACTTAATATTGTATGTAAAACGATAAAGTGATAAACAAATATTGGCTCAATGGTTACCTATGTTTTTTTTTTATCGGCAACCATATGTTTTTATTAACGTAATAAAGAAAACATATAGTTTGACAGGATCGCACGCCTCATTAAAAACTTCCCTAAACCTATTAGAGGAAAAGAGTACGATGCGATCCGTCGAGTACAAAATAGAAATTCAAGGGCAAAACAC
Source organism: Hibiscus tridactylites (assembly GCA_958450335.1). Taxonomy (NCBI): domain Eukaryota; kingdom Viridiplantae; phylum Streptophyta; class Magnoliopsida; order Malvales; family Malvaceae; genus Hibiscus; species Hibiscus tridactylites. The sequence continues at coordinate 36,173,079 of OY288280.1, read as the reverse complement.
CAATTCATACTTAGCAAGCTCCAAAAGCATGCTCCCAAGTAATTCCCAACCGCGACAATCTCCTATGTATCGAATTCCTTTGCGATGACCAAGACACCTTCTGCTCCCACCGGAATGTATGAAAACATACATACAAGTGAAGACAACCCTTGCACAACTCGTCTTGGATCCCAGAAATCGCCTCACCATTTACAAGCATGCCACGAAAAGTGACAAACGGTCGACGCCCTCCTTGGCCAAGACATCAGCGAAACCATTCGCCTCTCTAGGCACATAACAAAATTGCAATTCATATGCTGCTTGTCGCGCTTGATCAATCGCCATGAACACCTCCCACAAACGCCATGGCCTCTTTGCCGATCGTGTAACCCAACTCAAAGCCACTTGTGAATCGGATTCGATTATCACACACTGTTGTCGCCAACTACCCCCACCACCAAGCTTAATGCGAAAGCTATCGCCCGAATTTCAGCTTCGTTAGAGTCCATCACCCCTAAAGGTCCCGAAAACAACCCCAATATACGACTCTCCCCATCCCTCATCACTCCTCCAAATCCTGCTGGCCCCGGCTTACCCCTCGCCGCACCATCGACGTTGAATTTCAAAACGCCCGTGACCGGTGGCTGCCAAAACACCCCTCGCCTCTCCTTTTTGCCCGTCACGCTAAACACATGTGTAGACGGACATGTCCAGCAAACTGCCTCGGACATTAACTCCCCTTCTATGCCCACTTTAATCCAATAAAATGATCTTAATTTCACCAAAAAACAGATTTCTTCTATCGTCAATCTTTTACCGCGAAATATTCGCTCATTCCTAGCCAACCATAGTGACCACAACAAAGCACTAACACATGCTACCCATAAACGTTTCATGCTGCCTTTGAACGGACAATGCAAATGTGCAACAAAAAAATCAGTGAAACTAACCGGGAAAGGCGTCGATATGTTCCACCAATTACGCAGCCACACCCAAAAATGCAACACATTCGGGCATTCATAAAATAGATGTGCAATCGATTCTTCCGATGAGTCGCACCACGAACAACTACTTTGTTCAGCACTTAATACCAACCCGCGATGTCTCAGAAAATCCGCCGTAAGTAACCTCCTTAACCATACGAACCAAAGGAACGCCTGCACCTTTGGTGGCACCAATACATTCCAAGCGAAACAGTCCCCCAAATCATCATCACCAAATTTATCCATCAGCAATAAATTAGATAATGTCTTCACCGAGAAGCTGCCATGCACATCCGCTCGCCAAATTAACATATCTTGTCGATCCTCCCATAATGGTACCCCTCGCACCAACTCTTGTAGACTATACAGCCGCTCCAGCTCAAACCCACGTAATTGTCGTCTAAAAAATGATGTCCACTGCCCATGTTCCAAAGTCCCCCCCCCACGGCATAATCCTGAATCCATGCCAACTTGTTAATCGACAACATAAATAAACGCGGATACATGTCTTTAAGAGGTTGCTGCGAAATCCAAGGATCAAACCAAAATAGAACAATCTTCCCATTCCCAATTTTCCACCGACAACCTTCCATTCCCATATGATGCTCAATACTAATATCACAAGAGTTTAACACAATCTGTTTCCACACCCCCGACATTGCTGACAAATTTTCCGTATTGAATCGCCACCATTGAGTGTGTGCCCCATACTTGGCTGTAATCAATCTTCGCCACAAAGATTCCCGATCTTGTGCGTAACGCCACATCCATTTTGACAGCAAAGCCTTGTTCTTTATCCTCAAATCCGCCACCCCCAAACCTCCCAAATGTCTAGGCCGACACACAACATCCCAACCCACCCTGCTCATTTTCCGTTCGAGACCTACACCTCCCCATAAAAATGCACGCCTAATTTTATCTAACTGTGCAATAATTCCTTTCGGTACTGTGAACAACCCCATGTAAAAAATAGGAAGTGCTGAAAGAACAGAATTCACCAAAATGACACGTGCTGCAAATGATAGTGACGTGCGTTTCCATCCGGCTAACTTGCGCCGGAAGTTAGCAATAATAGGCTCCCACACCGATAAATTTCTCGGATTGGCTCCTAACGGAAATCCGAGATAGGTAAAAGGCAGCCCCTCCTGCTTGCATCCCAACATCTCGGCCACCACATCTCCTAATCCTTCCTCCACATCAATTGCATACAACGAGCTCTTTGCGAAATTTATACGCAATCCCGAACACACCTGAAAACAATGCAAAATTCTTTTTATGTTTCGTGCCACCTCAACCGATGCCTCAAAAAAAAAGATGGTGTCATTTGCGAACTGTAGGTGGGTTAAGGATATCCCCGGCACTACCTCCACACCACGCACCAAACCAGCCGACTCGGCATTAACCAACATCAAGTGCAAAGCTTCAGCCACTATGACAAATAATAGAGGCGAGAGTGGACAGCCTTGGCGTAAGCCACGCCCCATCCGAAATTCTTTAGTTGCGCTGCCATTCACCAAGACCGATAAGTGAGGTGAGCTGATGCATTCCTTTACCCATTCCCTCCACCTACTGCAAAATCCCATACGCTCCAATACGGAATCAAGAAAAATCCAGCTTACACAATCGTAAGCTTTGGCGAAATCTAGCTTCAGAATAAATCCCCCACAACCACTCTTTCGTAGCGAATGAATTACTTCAGTAGCCAAAAGAACTCCATCTACCAATTGTCGGCCTTTTACAAATGCAGATTGCGAGTCACTGATCAAACCTCCCAGCACACTTTGTAGCTTATTTGCTAAGCATTTAGCCAAAATTTTATACATTGAATTCACAAGGCATATCGGGCGATACTCACCTAAACATTGAGACGATTCCACTTTCGGCAACAACACAATGAAAGCGCAATTGGCACCCTTCGGTAATACCCCTGTTGCGTGAAACAGCCCAAAGAAATTTAGCACATCAAATTGCACCACCTCCCATCCTTTTTTATAAAATTCGAGCGTGAAACCATCCGGACCCGGCGCTTTTGAACCATCACACTCCCATAATATATTTTTAATCTCCTCCAGCGTGAAAGACTGTATCAAACTCTTCTTATCCATGTCGTTACTTCTACGAAAAACACCCTCAAAATGCCACTCGCCCGCCCACTTGTCACTAGCAAAATGTTTGGTGAATGTCTTCACCACAAAATTCCGGACCGCCGAAGGCTCAATAGTCCACACACCCTCAATTACCAGCCCCGGTATGTAGTTCCGAGCTGTTCTTAACTTTGCCGTTCTATGAAAATATTCCGTATTACGATCGCCCAAGTGTAACCATGTTGCTCTTGATTTTTGTCGCCACATTGATTCTTTCATTCTCATTGCACGCCACAATGCACACATCCACCTACGACTTTCAGCCTCTATTTCGTCATTTGCATCCCCCTCAACCATGGCCTCATCCGCATTCTCTAACTGTTGTTGCACATCCGCAATCAATTTATTTACATCACCGAAATTGTCCTTATTCCAGCCTTTCAAAAACTGCTTCAAATGTATCAATTTGACAACAATATTTTCAATTCCCACGCCCACCTTGGTTAAACGACACCATTCCTCCAAAATTTGTCTAACATTTGATCGCCCATCCATCCAACAATTGAAAAATCGGAACGGGCGTGGCCCCCAATCATTGTCATCGCACTTCAATAATAACGGAGTGTGGTCCGAAACACCCCTTTTCAACGCCATTTGCTGTATGGATTTAAAAGCATCCAGCCAACTAGAAGAGACTAAAAACCGATCAATTCTACTGCACCGATTACCATAACCAAACCAAGTAAATCGTTTACCTATTAACGGTAAATCAATCAATCCCGCGTCATGTACGAACTCCCCAAATACTTCCATCTCCTCATATCTATCCGAAACCCCTATTCAATCAGTCTCATATAATATAGCATTAAAATCACCCATTATGCAATATGGCCCCTCATACTCCTTTAATCGCGACAATACAGAATCCCAAACTGATTTTTGTCTCGCTACGTCCGAAGGAGCATAAATCCCTAACATGCGACACTCCATATCTTCTTGTTGCCAACGACCTCTAAGCATTATAAAATTCGGATAAATAACAGCATTAATCAAATTAAATTTGGTACCTTCCCAAATAAACAAGATGCCCTCGGATGCTCCCATCGAAGGTGATACATCCATCTCAAAGTTATCCGAGTACCACAACGAAGCCACCCACATCAACGACACCTCCTCTAACTTAGTTTCTTGCAAAACTACCATGTCCACCTGATTTTTCCGTATGACTTCCCCAACACCTCGACGCTTCGCGCCACCTCCCAAACCCCGGACATTCCATGATAATATGCGCATTAGTCACAAACCACGATTTTCCCCGGCTATCACCCGAGAAATATCCTTGATAATATCGGCTTCTCTCCCACTCGATTTCACCCCTATTAATGACCCCAATTTTACTGTTGCCGCTGCCTCGCTTGCGATATCCTTAGCACGCTGTGAGCCACACTCTTGCCCGTCCGTCCCTCCTGCTTTGGAAATATTACGTGACCGCTTTTCACTCGAACTTTGTCGTTTCTTCACTTTTAATTCACGACCAGCCACATTATGATTCTCAATTGTATTTATTTTTCTAATTTTGTAGAACGCCTGACCAATCTTGATTATTTCCGTTACACCTAGACCAGCCTTGGAATTGAACGAGTGAATAGTCGGAGGAGAAAGCACCTTCTCTGAATTAGGATTATCCCAATTACCCGACCCCACCTCCTCCTCTTGTTTCGAATTTGCTATCCCAGCTATGGATAGACTTTCAATTTGTTGAAATTCCTCACCCACTGTTAGAGTCCTACCACTACACTCCTTCTCTAATATTGGATTACCAACATTCAACGAATCTGCCACACCACCAACCGATGGACTTGTCCCCGCCGGAGCAGCCTGTTTCAACGGTGACCGGACAACAGCTTGCACCCCTCCATTCACCTCATCGGATTGTACCCTCATCATGTCCGAAATTTCCGGCCCTTGTGGCTCTAACCAAGTCTCGTTCATAACCCAGACCACACGATCATTCCCTTGTGGATTTGTTGACGTTTGTTTCATTTCATTCAGACCATTGGTGTCGACATTCACCTTCTCCATTTGCTCTTCGTTGTCCGTGTCCGACCCTTGTTCCGAAGTTTCCTCCGTGGAACGCCTCTCACAACAATCACACTCCACCTCCGGACCCTTTCCGTCCATCTCTAACACCCGTACCCAGTATTCATCCTTGTCCACCGTTACACGAATTCATTCTTCGATCCGGTTAAGAGTTGTAGTCTCTACCATAATTCTGCCACTATCAAATGCTGTAGGCGTTTCCGTATCATCGCCTAAACAAATCAGAGAGCCCCACAAACTGGCGATGTTTGTGAATGTTTGTTTGTGCCAAAGGTGTATCGGTAGCCCTACGATCGACAGCCAAACTCGCCTTGATTCGACTTTAATTGACGGCGACCAAACCTCTATCCGATCAAAACATTCCTTAACCCTGTCCATCTGCAAAATTCTATCTCGGACGTTTGCTGATGTGCACATCAACAGCACCATTTGGCCGGATAAGCGCATGATGGAAAACCCTTCCTGTTTTGATATTTCCAACCGCTCGGCAAGGGTTTTTATGCTACATGGCGGCCAGCACCATCCCACCGCACACCACTGGAGCAAAGCCCATTTGTCATCATCGACAATACCCTTTACTTCTCTGTATTTAGTTTGTCCCACATCCCCACTCGTCGCTGTCGATAAACGCTCATGAGTCCTACTCACCATCGGTTCTGCCCTTGATCCTCCACTCGCCCCGCCCTCTCTTTTTCCTTGAGCCATAGTCGTTCGACCCCTGATCGCCAACGAGACTTTCATTCGAGCACCGTGAATCCATTTCCCATCCAATCTCTCAATCGCCCGATCAGCATCTACTTTCGATGCCATACGCACGAATCCAAATCTATCTCCATCTCGTGCCAATCGATTAGGGATGAACGTATCTCTGACAACTCCGTGTCTATCGAACACTTGCCACAAGCCCTTCCAATGTATTGTCTTCGACAATCCCCCTACAAACAACGTCCACACCCGCTGTCCAGTCTGCTCACTCTTACCTTCATTGCCGTTGAATTTGGTGGCTTGTTCCCTAGCAAGGCGTTCCCACAGATTTGTCTTTCCCATTTTTTTTGTCAGGGAGAATTGGTAGCGGAGGCAGCTTGGTTATGTTTTGGGTTTTGGTTTTGATTCTTATTAGGGTTTTCAGAGAAACCAGCAGCAACTTTAATCTCAAGAGTGATGGTAATGGTTACCTATGTTTAAATGAATATAAGTTGTATTATAAGGTTAGTTATAATACAAAAGACAACTCATATTAGTTGGTAATCTAAACATGTCTGTAGTTCATAGAATCATCTTGTAACACCCTTAACCTGGCTTGGAAGAAAACCGAGCTAAGAAGTGATTTATGCACAAACACTATCGACTTTCTAGAAAGATTTAGTACAATACAATGGACATGCCTTTGGAAAAACCGGGTAATTTAAAACTTTTTACAATTCATGTTAATTGAGAAAAGCACCAACATTCAAATCTAATTAATCAGTAAACAAACTGAAGGACAAACATGCAATATGTATCAAGAATAGCCATAATAAACTTTCCGATCGCTAAATCAACTATACAAGATAGCTTAAGGATTTAAAATAGGTTTTAAGCCTAGTATTTTTAACCCTTTTTGTCCTAGCAAGAGTGGGTAGTCTAAATTAACATTAGTTACATAACATTCAAGCAAGGTCCCCAGAGAGACTTAAACAATAAGAAACCCCCTTAACTAAACATTATAAAGACACTAAACATATACACTTCTCTAAATGTTTATTCTTATACTTCATTCTCCAAGATTCATTCAATTAAAATGGATAAACCAACTACCCGAATTAATTAACTTGTCATTTCGCAGTCTTGCCAAATATCAAATAGGAAACTATCTATAACTATATTATACAAATGACCACTACTTAATTATGTTGATTATCATTCAAGGTTTGTATACAACTACATAAGCTATTTAATCATACGTCCTTGATTCTATATTCTTAATTAGCAAACTTTAGGGTTTCTATTATTCATGTAGCAACATGCCATAAATATGAACTAAGGACTATTTCTTATTTCTAGCACTGAATCTAACCTATCTTAGCCAGAATAAAGCCATTCGAATCTCAATCAAGTGAAGTATAACTTTCAAGCAGCACCAAGAAATAAAATATGCCATAACAAAACAAGGCTTAACACACAATCAACCAAATAGGATATAAAGGCCATTTACACAACCTAAAACTTATATAACAATGGTGAGGAATTGACTCAAGCTTACCAGTTAGTTTTGATGCGTTTTATGTGCTTGGTTTTCATAGTGTTTTTATGGGATGCATGAATTTGTGGTGGATAGCGTGTGTCGCTGCTTTATTGTGGTCGTTATGGATTGCAAGGAATGAATTTATTTTCCGTGGGAAACGCTGGAATTTGGCTGAATTGTGTTTCTTGGTAAAATTGAGACCATATTACTGGATAAAAGCTGATAGGCGAGGGGAGTTGGTATCGGAGGCAGTTTGGTGGACTTGTCCTTCCAAATTTGAAGTTCGTGTCCATCCGAAAAGGGTGAGGGGGGAAGGTGCTGGCAGCCCCCGTTACGAAGTGTTTTAAAATTTAACACTGATGGATCGGCGCGAGGAAAACCGGGCCCGGCAGGTATTGGTGGCGTGCTGAGAGATGCAGACAGTCGCATTTTGGGGTTATTTTCAGGCCCTTTAGGCGTGATGGAGTCAAACGAAGCAGAGGTGCGAGCGATAGCTTTTGCCTTGGGTATGGTACAGGAGAGGGAATGGCGACAGGGTTGTGTGATTTTGGAGACAGATTCTCAAGTCCCGTTGAGCTGGGTTACTCAGTCCGCAAAACGCCCTTGGCGACTATGGGAGGTATTTTTGGCAATTTATCAGGCCTGTCAAGTCATGTATGATATCCAATTCTGTTACGTGCCGAGGGAAGCGAATGGATTTGCGGATGCATTGGCCAAAGAGGGAGTAGATAGACTTTCGACGTTTGTGGCATGTTTGTGACTTTGAATTATGCGATTTATATTCCATTTGTACCCGACGGATCGTATCGTACTCTTTTCCTCCAATAGGTTTAGGGAGGTTTTTAACGAGGCGTGCGATCTCGTCAAGCTGTATGTTTTCTTTATTTTCTAATAAAAACATATGGTTGCCGATCAAAAAAATAAATACACATTTATCAAATCGATTGATACTCAATCATGCATAATGCTCGTAAATCTACAATGTGCCACCAACTAGGAGTACTCAAGGAAATTCATAACGTACTTCCCAATACTTGTGATTCTTCCCAAGCTCGGTAGATAAACGAGAATAGGTTACCCTGAAAGGAATGAAAGAAACAGGGTAAGCTAACGCTTAGTGAGGTAGAAGAACCCTAAACAAATATTATATTTCACATAATTAAAATCACATTCTTTGCTCAAGGCTTCTAGTTTTGAGCAAGTCTCTGAGTGGTTGTAAGATCACATATTTAAGCCATCCTGATTTAAAGGAAATTCTTCTATGTATACCTCAACGTATTCATTAATTCAATGATACTTGTAGTAAAAATCATCTTATAAGTATCAATCTTTATAAATTACCTACTTGGTTTACTTTTCACACAATCCATAATTCCACAAATTTGATTCGAGGGTTCCTTAAAACCAAGGCAGTAAGTATACTACACCTCAAACATAAGGTTTATATCACTTCACCCTTTAACACATACATTTAACTATAGCAAATAACAATTGATAAACAAACATCCTTACAACACTTATCGGTTTATACATATAACATTCGATTTCCAAGGAAATCGTTTTACTTGTCATGCAAGCCATATCTATAACTCCCTCTCATTGACTTATAAACTTTCTTGGATTCTTTTATATCAGCTTTCCATCTTAAACTTCTTTATTTTCTAATTAACGAACACTTTATCAGTTTAATATTACAAGATCAAATGTCACTCAACCTATGAATTCACTTACTTTTAATATCATGAAGATATCTTAACTAATTCTTTTTCAACATTCCTTTATTCAATCATCGTTTTAGTCTTCTAGGTTTATTGAAACATAAAACCAATATCATGTTACAATCACGTTGCTTATTATTCAAGTGACCGTAGGTTTATCTGAATATCCATTTAAAACTCATTAATATCTACATTGGTTTATTTGAAAAATCCTACCGATCATGAACTCAAGAAATAGCTTCCACTCTAAGCTATTTCATTCTACCATGTAACATGTAGATTCATTCGAGTCCTAACCAATTTATAACTTGATTCATAACAATTCTTCAACTATTTTTAAGCGTGACCTTGTGTTAACAGAAAGTGAGTTATCATACTTTTGGTGTAAACGTGTCCATCCGAGTTTATTAGCCAAACTAAAACTTTTGAATCGAATATAATTATATATTTAAGATCACGTGATAAACCTAGTGAAGTATAGATTTTCAAGGTTACCAACATATCACATATTTATTACCAGTAATTTAATCAAGAAGTGTACTCATATATTAAGACATCTGACGATCATCTATATATATACATATGTATACGATTTGATACTTAATTCTAATAATAAGTTCTTTTTTTTTTTTGAAAAGCATGTATGATTTTATTAGCCGAAGTCATACAAAATCACAGTACATATCGGCCTCATTAAAAACCTCTCTAATCCTAAATAGAGGAAAAGAGTACCAATTTGCATGTGCCAAGGGACCAAACACCCTCTATTTGCTATACAACCATAACCATTCACGTCTCACAATACCACTCTTTGCCAGAGAATCCGCCAAACCATTTGCCTCTCGATAGATATGGTTGAAGCACACGCACGGCAACCCCGCAATATCCTCCTCAATCTGCTGAAACCATTGCCACAGCTTCCACGGACGGTTCTCTGTACTATTCATCCATGAAATCGCTACCATAGAATCCGATTCCACCACTATTGAGGATACCGTATCTACCTGCATCTCGCGCAACAAGCGCAATGCATAAGCGATCGCTTGGATCTCAGCCACATTTGAATCTGCTATTCCAATCGAACCTGAAAACATTTCCACAATACGGCTACTACAGTCCCGTAGCACACCACCGCACCCCGCCCTTCCCGGTTTTCCCCTCGCAGCACCGTCAACATTGAACTTCCACACCCCGCCACCGGCGGCATCCAAACACTAATCAGCCGTGTCATGTTATCCTCCCTCTGCATCGACCAGCTAATCCGCGGGCATCTCCACCAACTTGCCTCGTTCACGCACGATTCATGCATGAACGCACGAGTCCAATAAAGTGCTCTGAGCTGGGCCAAGAAGAAAACCATTCTACTCGACGCCCGTTTCTCTTGAAAGATTAGCTCATTCCTTCCCAACCATAAAGACCATAGCACACTAGCACAACCAATCACCCACCATGCGCGGACCTCTCCATTGAACCAGCTCCCCCAACATTGCTCAAGAAACTCATGCACCGTTCGCGTCCACACCACCGCCACATCCCACCAAGAAAAGAAATAGGACCATACCTCGACAGCAAACTGACATGACCATAGTATATGGTCGTTGCTGTCCTCACCCAATGCACACCATCGGCAACCAATCGACTCTAACGGGACTGGAATTCCACGGTCATAAAGCATACGCATAGTCGGTAAACGGTCAACCAATATGAACCATAGAAAGCATTGAATTTTTGGTATAAGAGGCATGTTCCAAACCAATCCCACATGCTTTGTATCCGGGAGCCCAACCGCACTCATCAAATCATGCAATTTTCCAACCGAGAAAGTTCCCGAAACAGCATGTTTCCACACCAATCTATCCGCGACTCCCACATGTACTCGCACCGCTGCCACACTAGCCTTTAATTCCTCTAGTTGTTTCATTTCGAAGACCCTCAATTCCCTTCGAAAGCATGTCTTCCACTCCCCCATCGGATAATTCATCATTTCACTCACAAAGCTCAATTTATTAATTGCCAAACCAAATATCCGCGGATACACTACCTTTAACGGAACGTCAATCGCCCACACATCCCACCAAAACTGTACCGACTTCCCCTCCCCCACAAGCCAAATAAACTGCTCGTCATTTGTAAATTCAGCCACATGTTCCTCTTCCTGCACCTCAACTATCTGTTTCCACATTACCGACATATGACGCCTCCCCTTATACTGTAATTTCCAATGCTGAACCGCCGTACCATATTTTGCCTTTATCACCTCTTTCCACAACGACTTGTCCGATTGTGCATATCGCCAAGCCCATTTAGCCAAAAGAGCCAAATTTCTCGTGCGCAAGTTCACCACCCCAAGGCCACCCATCCTTTTCGGTTTACACACCACGTCCCAACGAATCCTACTCATCTTCGACCTCTCCTCCGATCCTCCCCACAAGAAATTCTGGCGAATACAGTCTATACGTCGAATGACCTTTTTATGCACCATAAAAATTCCCATATAATAAACGGGAAGTGCCGAAAGGACCGTATTGATCAATAACAATCTGCCCGCAAAAGAAAGGGATTGTCGCTTCCAACCAGCAAGCTTCCTACGGACATTACGGATCAACGGTTCCCACAAAGTTTCCCCACGCGGATGGACTCCTAACTTGACCCCCAAGTAAGATATCGGCAGCTCCCCAATTGAACAACCAAGTATCGAAGCAACCTCCCTCGTTACCTCCTTGTCGGTTCCAACACCATATAAGCAAGACTTTTCAAAATTAATTTGAAGGCCTGATACAAATTCGAAGCAATTCAACACACGTTTTAGATTCATCGCCTCCTCGATTTCACCGGATAGGAACACTATAGTGTCATCAGCAAATTGGAGATGCGACAACCAAATGTCCCCCACCACTCTAACACCTTTGATCAGCCCCATATGTTCCGCATTGATCATATATTGATGAAAAAGCTCAGCAACTATCACAAATAAAAGTGGTGACAAAGGATCACCCTGCCGAATTCCCCTCCTCATCTGGAATTCCTTCGAAGGACTTCCATTAACTAAAATCGATAACCGGGCTGAACACACACATTCCATGATCCAATCCCTCCACCGCTCCCCAAAACCCATATCACACATAATTCTATGTAAGCAGACCCAATCAATGCAATCGTACGCTTTCGCAAAGTCTAATTTTAAAATCACACCTCCATTCGCCCAAGTATCTCTCTTCATAGAATGAATAATCTCGTTAGCTAGCAAAATGCCATCCAATATTTGTCTTCCACTGATAAAAGCTGATTGCACATCAGAAATTAGAGATGGCAGCACCTCCTGTAGGCGTTTCGCCAAACATTTCGCTAGGATTTTGTAAACCGAATTCAGCAGACAAATCGGTCTATAGTCCCCAACTGAGCGCGGACAATCTTTCTTTGCTATCAAGACAACAAACGTGGAATTCATTCCTGGGGGCAAACGGCTGGAAGCATAAAAATCATTCATGAAGCTCATCACATCTTCCTTTAGAAATCGCCATCCTTTCTTGAAAAATTCGAATGGAAAACCATCCGGCCCCGGCGCCTTCTCCCCCTCACAACTCCCTATCGCAGCCCACACTTCCATTTCCGAGAAAGCAACTTCCAGCCCCCGTTGCTGGTCACTCGATAACCTGGCAAACTGCACGTGTGGCACCATGATACCCGCGGATTTGGGTTTATCAAAATTCTGCTGGAACTCCTTTCGGAACACAATTTTCATGCTTTCGGGATTGGTCTCTCAACGGTCTCCCACTTGTATTCCAGCAATATGATTATGAAGTTGTCGAATCTTCACCATCTTATGATAAAAGCTCGTATTTCGGTCACCCTCCGCCAGCCAAGTCATGCGTGATTTTTGCCTCCAAATTGAGTCCCTCAATTTTGATATCTTCCAAAGTCTCTGATATAACTCCCTTGCCCGCAAGTCAACATCCCTCGACTGCCCCATGCTCCCCACATTCGCGTCCAATTCATCCAAGTCCGCTACCACTCGTTTATACTGCAATTCAAGGTCCACAACACCCCTATTCCAACCTTTCAACATTTTCTTTAAACCTTTAAGTTTCTTCGATATCCCCACCTCTACCTCAACCATAGATAATCTATTCCATTCCTCCTCAATTTTTGCTATATCTTTTAGCCAAAGATTATAGAAGCGAAAAGGCTTTGGTCCGCTATCAAATACATCCCCCATCAGAATAATTGGCGAATGATCGGACAATTCTTTCGGTAAATTTACAACCGTCAACCCCTCGAACCGGTTCACCCATCCTTGCGTCACAAGGAATCGATCCAATCGACTACCTTTTCCCCCCGGACCGAACCAAGTATATCTCTTTCCCTGCATTGGCACGTCAACTACTCCAATATATTCAATGAAATCACAAAAAATGCTCATACCTCTCGCATTGTGGATTCCTCCTGTACGTTACTCCTCTTTCGTCACCACATTAAAGTTGCCACATATGCACCATTCAATAGGCTGCTCCCTCATCACCGATTTAATAACCTCCCAATAAATTTGTTGGTCCACGCATGTACATGGTGCATAGACTCAAATCAAGCCAGCATCCCAATCATCATAAACCCACCTACCCAGCAAGATGATCAAATTTCCTCGCCAATCCTTCGATTTCAATTGGAATTCCTTAGGATCCCACATTGCAATAATTCCCCATGCTCTCCCATCCGACGGTACAAAGAAAAAATCTACCACGTCTTCATACCACATTTGTCTCACCACTTCCAACGATACTTTTTCCATTTTGGTCTCTTGTAAAAGAGCCAAAATGCACTTATGTTGCCGTAGAACACGTTGGATTGATCGTCTTTTCGATAACGCCCCTATCCCTCGGACATTCCACGACAACATTTTCATTGTTTGCTATAGCTTTTGATTGCGCGCTTCAATTAGGCGCGCAATATCGCTGATAACTTCCTCTTCCCGACCCTCCGTTACCGCTGCTATCAAGTTCCCCAATTCAACTATCTCTCTAGCCTCACGCAATAATCCTTGCTTACGTATCACAAAGTCAGAATCGAAAAGAGAACCATTTGCGATTACCTCATTTTCCGATGGTAGTGTCTTCTTCTTTCGCGGCCTACCACGCCCTTTTTTGGTTTGCTGTTCAATTGTCGGATGCTGTCCACCTGTCGCCAAGCAAGCTTCAATTTCCTCAAGTTGCCTTATGCGTTTTTGTTCCCCATTAATTTCAACTATTGTTGCTTTATTAGCCATTGGAATTTCTATCCGCGGGCCATTCGCCACTGGGCTTAACTCCTTTCTTTGATCTTGTGATTGCTTTAAACAAATAATATCGACTTCCTGCACAACGCCTCCCACATCACCAACACTCCGTTCCCCTTCATCCCTGCTGATCATACCCACCAATTCGTCATTCATCCAGTTGGAAGTCTCCACTACTCCCCATCCCTCTCTTTGGTTGTCCCTCCAAATCCGGTTAAGATAGCTTCGGTCTACCACTATATCTTCCATTGCCTTCGTCGCATGTATCGAAGGCGAATTTGGTACCACTGTGTCCCCCATTGATTCATTATCGATGAAGGCCGAATTGGTTTTCCAATTGACATCGTTGTCTCCCTGATTGGAATTGCTCTCACTAGTATCATTCTCGCATCTGCAGTCGCATTTGGGGCCTATCGCTTCCTCAAATTCCAGCACACGGATGTGATAAATTTCCTTTCCCACTTCTAATTCAACAATCTCATCGATATGGTATATCCAGTCCGTTTCGATCTGAATTCTCGCCCTTTCAAAGGACGACGATGCTAAAGTTTCAATATCAATCCGCGTCAACACACCCCAAATGGCCGCAATATTTTTGAACGAATCCTTCGACCAAGCATGTATCAGCATGTTCCCTATTGAGAGCCAAATTCTTCGGCTTGGGATCACCGTCGTTGGTGTCCATGGTGAAACACTCTCCAGCCACTGATCAAGACGATTTGAACGCAATGTTTCTTCCCTAATGTCCACCGTGTCGAACATCAGCAATACCACAGCCCCTGATATTCTCATCACGGATAGTCCTACTAATCCAGCATTTTGCAATTCTTTCGCTAATTCCGCGATTTGATATGGCTTGCGGCAAAATCCAACAGCACATGTTTGTAGAGTTCCCGATTTCTTCTCGTCAATTACCCCTATTGCTCTTTTCCGGGGGGTCAATTCTTGATGATTTTCCTCTTCTGAAGGAGAGCAGTGCGAGATTAAGAGTCCACCCTCTCCCCCTCTATCCGCCGACATATGATTCATTGTAGGTTTAGGCTTCTGCGGCGGTTCCCTTCTATCGGCTGGGGCTTGTGATGCAATTCGATTCTCTTGTTTCCCGTTCAACGGCTGTTGTCGTTGACTCGATTTGGGTTTGGAATTATCCTTTTTCCTGAATCGAAAATCTTTCCCCCCATCGTACGCCATCGAAATTCTAATCTTGGATCCGTAGAGCCAGAAACCATCAAGTCTCTCAATTACTCTGTCCGCATCCGTTGCTGATGCCATTCGCACAAAACCAAATCGGGTTCCATCTCTCGCTCTTTTCCGGGGAACAAATACGTCTACTACTACTCCATGGCGATCAAATACTTGCCATACGCCCTGCCAATGAAGTTGATTTGGGAGGTTTGCAACGAATAAAGTCCATACCCGGTTCCCTCTTCCCTCTCGCCGTGCACCCATTCTTCTCGTAGATGGGACCAATTGAATCTATTATAATTCTCTTATTTTTTTAACAAGTGATTTACCCACATAACAACCAACCAAAGAGCATTCCTTCTTTCTAATAATAAGTTCTTTGATTCCTTTCATCTATAAGTTCTCATTACCTCTCTTTTAGTGTTATTTCCCTATGTCATGAAATGTACCTTGTAAAATACCAACTTACTATCGTATGACATGCATTACGTACCAAACCAGACATTCCACTTTACAATTCTACATGCAAGAATACACACCATAAAATTTTCAAACAACAACTCGAGATCATTGTATAACTTCATTCTTTCCTTAGACATAGACTTTAGGTTTTAAAATCCAATCCTAAGCTTTAAATAGGATTTGGTAATTCAAGATTCAAGTTTGTCAATCTACGTATATATACTATCACATAATGAAGTTCGAACATCATGATTATAATAACAACTCATTTACACACAAACATTACACACCTTCTATCAAAGCATACTATGTGTCATAGGCAATGAAACAAATTCATATGTTCAGCTTTGTAACATGTAAATTTAATTCTTCATTCAACATGATAAATCTCGCGTGCACACACACGCACACAGACAAATTTAGATCGAACTGCAATCATTTACTCTTCCATAAGGTACTCACACCCCCACACCCCACACGCACGCACTTTCAATGTATTCATATTTACAAGCTTATTTTAGCTTAACATATATAACTATGTTATTCATTCATATCAATCAAGAAATATGTTCACATGGTTTACTCAATACTTCCTTCCCTTTTATTCGCATATTTCATAGCAAGGGTTTCTATCAATCATAACTCAAATTTTGAGTTTGGTAATATATTTCAATCTTAAAACAATTGAGTAGAGCTCCTTTTTACTTTTTTTTGAAAGTTATATATTATTATTATGAATGAGACATTAGCAAGTGCCTCGTTAAAAAACCTCCCTAGTCCTAGTTGGAGGAAAAAGAGTGCAACTTGCTAATGTGAAATACACATGAATATGGAAACCGTTCGCTAAATTGATACATACAGTCAAACTCTAGCAAAACACCAGCCATACGCTTACTCTCACGGCCGCAGTAAACTGCTATTGGTCTTCTCCTCCATCCAATTCCCATATCAAAGGAGTACTACGGCTGATCCCACTTTTAGCCAACTTATCCGCCGAAATGTTGGCTTCCCTGGGCACCCATTGAATCGACCACTGTAGCTTTGAAACGAGACTAAGGCATTCATTGACAATTCCTTCAAAAACATATGGGGCAGCCACCTGCTTGGACAGCCAACTCACACACAAGGTAGAGTCCGATTCGATGATCAAGGCATACTTATCCGCATTCTTGAGTCTCTTAAACATCTCAATAGCTTCCCTAATTGCGATCAATTCGGCAGAAGTGACATCCATAGTTCCCACGCCTTTTGAAAACATCGCGATTGATCTGTTATTCCAATCCCTTAAAATGCCACCTATTCCAGCATTTCCGAACCCTCCTACAACAGCCCCGTCAACATTAAATTTCAAATGATTCAACGGTGGGCGCATCCACTTCGAAAGCTGCCCTTCCCTCCTCGGCGGCTTGACTCCCCGCAACAGCTTGGGATCCATCAGAACCATATCCGGAGAAAGTATGGCCCCAGGCCATCTGTTCTTACACCACCAGCCGATGCGGGCAAGGATTTTGGTGTACAACAGACTTACACTAGTTCTGCAATTTTTAAAATTTGTGTCATTCCTAAACAACCAGATAGACCAACAGATTATGAAGAAACTAGCCATCCAAATATCGAACGTAAGCGAAGGTACATAAATATCAGCCCAAGCTAGCACTAACGATTTCACCTTTCCCGGCATGACAAACGGAACACCCCAACATCGAAGCCATCTAGTCCAGATATCCCAAACCACCTCGCAAGCGCAAAAGATATGATTCACTGTTTCTATCTCTTTAAGGAAAAGAGGGCATACCCTATTTAGAGGATCGCCCACTCCTCTTTTGGCGAGTTCGTCTTTGGTTGGGAGCCTTTCGTGGACCATCCTCCACATGAACGCTTGAATTTTTGGTGGGGCGAGGTCCGACCACACTATACTCCATACATCGTCAACCTCCATGGAAGCATCGAAAGCAGTTTCACAATAGCTCTTTATGCTATACATGCCATTTGCTGACCCTTTCCATCGGATCGCATCCGACTTAAACATGCCTGGTTTTCGTTGGTCTATAGCCGACATGAACTCATTCCAAACTACCTTTTCCCATTCAAACAATTCCCTATGAAGACGAATATTCCATACCCAAATGCCATCTACAAAATTACCGAAACTAGCAATATTGCCGATTTTCTCCACTGCTATACTGTAGATTCTGGGAAAAGAACATTTGAGCGCCTTAGGGCCTGCCCAAATGTCCGACCAAAACTGAATTTTAGCTCCATTACCGACCAATAGTTGAAAATTTTGTGCAAGGATGCTATCCGGTTTATCCAGCTGTAACCCCCTTAACCCGGCCTAGACGGTTGACCCGAATTAAGAAAGTCACACGGGGAAAACCAAAGTCAACCCGAAAGTCAACCTTGATTAACGACCTTTTTTTTTCTTTTTAAACTTGTCTAGATGCACATTAACCCTAGTTACGATCACTCAAACAACATGCTCAAAGATCATAAACATCAGAGATCAAACAAGGACCCAATTGAACAATTTACAACTTTAGGGACCAAATAGTAAATTCTGTAAGTTATGAGGTCTTAACCCAAATTAATGTTACCAACTTGTAATTAGTCAGGTTTCATGCTTCTCTGTCAAATTTCAGCTCAAACGGACATCCCAAACTCATACAATTGCACAAACATGTTTCAGGACCAAAATACAAACATTTCAAAACATATAACCGCCAATGTCAGCCCCCAACGGTCGGATGCTTCGAAATAGGGAGAGCCTGTTTCGAAACGCGGGGCCGTTCCGCAACGTGTTCCGAAACGAGGGCTGGCAGAGGGCTTCCCGTTTCGAAACGGTGTCTCCCGTTTCGGACGCCTGGGCTACTACAAGGCACCCGTTCCGAAACGGTAGCCACTGTTCCGATACGGCCTGCACAGAATGCAGAAAAATGCTTGCTTAAACACACAATTGACCAACCAATCATGCTCCAATTGCTACCAAACTTTATCAGCAAGATAATCAACATACAAGAGGCATATTTTCACCAACCATTCATCATAGTATCATCATATATGAAAAGCCCCAAATCTAAAGGCATGCTTCCTACTCAAGCAAACCATTCGTGCACTAATACCTCCAAAACCAAACACATAATAGCCAATTACAAAATCCAGCATTATTAACAACTTTAAGCAAACTTAGGGAGTTCAAAACATCTCCCAAAACATCCACAGAGGTCCCCCATTGCCAAATGCCAAAAGCTAAAGTGTTAAGGAACCTTTTCATACTTGAGCTTAACTTCCACTTGATTGCTTGCCTTCCTTGCTGACCTCAATGCACCTTAATGCTCTACATTATTGGTTTAAGAAAAAGAGAAAGAGAGCGTAAGCAAAGGCTTAGTGAGGAATGCTCATTAAAACCATTCAATAATGCATTTATAAAACTCATTTATAAATCATGCTTCAAGCAACATTAACCATGTTCTTAAACATTTAAAACAAGCATCTCATGCTTCAAGTATCATTAAACATGCTCATAACATTTCAACAAGCATCTCATGCTTCATGTTCATAACAAGTCATATTGGCAACAAGTGATACATTTCACATAAGATTCACACATGGACTTTTAAACACCATTGTAATCTTATCCCCATGGACTTTTAAACACCATGGACCCATGGACTTTTAAACACCATGGCAAGGACCACACAAGGACTTTTAACCACCTTTGTGTCCTTAACAAGAATCTCCCAAGGACTTTTAAACACCTTGGAATTCTTAAGTAACCAAGGCTTACACAAGGACTTTTAAACACCTTGAGCCTTAACCAAGAACCAACCATGGACTTTTAAACACCATGTTGTTCTTAACCTTTCCAAGATCCACACAAGGACTTTTAACCACCTTTGTGATCTTAACCAAGAACCATCCAAGGACTTTTAACCACCTTGATGTTCTTAAATATACAAGGCTCACACAAGGACTTTTAACCACCTTTGTGACCTTAACATCACTTGCCAATATGCATCATTAATCAACATTAATCCACTGTTTTAAAGCATTAAACCAATCCATAAACATCATGCATCTTTAAGCATTAAACCACATTTAAACAATGTTCAAAAACAAGGAACTCTTACCTTGAGCTTCCTTCAACACATGGCTTAAAATCTCAGCAAATAAACATGCTAGATATGCTTTCAAAACAGATTTAAAATCATGCAAACAACACATTGCATACAACCAAAAACCATGGCCATCACCAAGAGAGTTTTTCCGAAAACTTACTCTTGAGCTTAGCTAAGTTGCTTAGACTTAAACTAAGCTCCCAAACCTCCAAAACACTGGTTTCAAAGCCGAAAACCAAATTCCACTCACCGATTCCGTTTCGCCTCTTGCCGAAACACAAATCAAGCTTCCGGATCACCACCACTTGAATCCAAAGACGACTCCCCTGTTTTAAACACATCAAAGCAGAGGATTAATGCATCATCATGCATTAATAGCTTCAATGAAAGCACCTAAACTCGCTGCTCTCATCCACACTCCATTTTCGTCTACCAAACACAACCGAAAATGCATCCAAACAACTCCTCAACAATGCCCAGCCATAAACCATCAAAACTAAACATCCTTTAACATCATTTAACATCTAAAAAAAAGACCTAATAACATCCTTATACCTCCAGCAACATCAGATCCACAAGTTCACCTAAAAACAACCAAGAATCACAAGCTAAACTTAGGAAATTCAACCTATCCGGGATTGCATTACTTAAAACTCAATTCCTTATCAAATTAACATTCATTTAACATCAAAAACACACCTCAAATCACTGCTTTAACAGATCAAACGAAAATTCATCAAAAATCACCAAATCTTGCATTTTAAGCCAAGATCCATCATACCACTTTAAAACCATTTATAAATCATCAATTAAGGATTGAGAACTTAGGAATTTCAGTAAAGAACTGAGAGTTTAGAGGAGAAAAACGTTCTTACCTCCAAACTTGAGTTTCTCCTCTTTTAGAACCAAAAAGCTTGAAGAATCAAGTAGCAAATGGTGAGGTTTTGTTGATGAGATGATTAGCAATCAAAAGAGGATTGAAAAGAGAGATTTGAGTGACAAAATCAAAAGAAAAACTCTGGAGAAAAGGTGTTTGGGTTGAGAGAAAATGAGAGAAAGGAAAATGAGATTTTAGGAAAAATTAGTTAGAAATAACTTCCCTCCACTTTCCTTTTGTTTAAAAATCAGAATTAAATCATTAAATATCTTAGAAAAATCTGGAGAAACTCCCTTTGGGTAAATAGCTCCTTAAAGATTCAAAGTTTCAATCCTTTCTAAAACAGTCACGCAGTTTTCAAAAATTACATTTTGGTCACTAGCCAAAATGTCACCCTTCCAAACCTCATTTTGTAAAATTGATTTCACAGTTCACTTTTATATATTAAAAGAGGATTTTAGAACATTTTTCCATATTTTTAATGCAACCCGAACTAGGCTTTCCTAATTTCACCTTTTTATATTCGAACAGCACTTTGACCGAACCGGTCAACGCCCAAACTTCCAAGCCCAAAACCGGGGTGTTACAACTCTCCCCCCCTTAAGAAATTTTGTCCTCGAAATTTACCTGAAGGAAAGAGATAAGGAAACTGCTTCAGCATGTCATCCTTCCGCTCCCACGTGGCTTCCTCAACACCACGATGCTTCCACAGCACCTTTACCAACCCGATGGTCTCGCCACGAAGAACCTTGCTATCCGCATCCAGAACCTTCACCGGTTCCTCATCATAGGTCAAATCCGGATTCAATTCCACTTCCTCCACAGGCATCATATGCGATGGATCAGATCTATACTTCCGGAGCATAGAAACATGAAACACATCATGAATCTTCTCCAACTCTTGAGGTAACCTCAACCGATACGCAACAGGACCCACACGCTCAACCACCTCATATGGTCCAATGTACCTAGGGCTCAACTTACCCTTCCGGCCAAACCTCATCACCTTCTTCCAAGGCGAAACCTTCAAGAACACACGGTCACCCACCGCATACTCAATCTCCTTACGCTTCAAATCCGCGTAAGACTTTTGCCGATCAGAGGCTGCCTTCAACCGCTCACAAATGAGCTTCACCTTCTCGGTGGTTCCCTTCAACAAAGCCGACATCGAAACCAACTTTTGACCCGTTTCAGCCCAACAAAGAGGAGTCCTACACTTCCTCCCGTACAAAGCCTCATAAGGTGCCATTTGAATACTTGCCTGATAACTATTGTTATAAGCAAACTCCACCAAAGGCAAATGCTTCTCCCAAGAGCCCTGAAACTCAATCACGCAACACCTCAACATATCCTCCAAAATCTGGATAACACGCTCTGACTGACCATCCGACTGAGGATGATAGGATGTACTGAAATTCAACCTTGTACCCAAAGCTTGATGCAAACACTGCCAGAAACGCGATGTGAACCTCGGATCCCTATCCGACACAATCGACTTAGGCACACCATGCAGCCGCACAATCTCAGCAATGTACAGCTCCGCAAGCTTATCCAAGGAAAACGTAGTATGCACAGGCAAGAAATGCGCACACTTCGTCAGGCGATCTACAATCACCCAAACCGAATTCTTCTTCGATGGTGATAAAGGTAAACCAGATACAAAATCCATGGTAACCCTTTCCCACTTCCACTCAGGGATTCTCAACGGTTGCAACAATCCTAAAGGAACCTGATGCTCAGCCTTAACCCGCTGACACACCAAACACTTGCTCACAAACTCCGTAACATCCTTTTTCAAACCCACCCAATAGTACTCATCCCGAAGATCACGATACATCTTAGTACTACCAGGGTGTATAGCAAAAGGACTACTATGACCTTCAGTCAGAATAGCACGCCTCAACTCAACATCATTGGGCACTACTATTCGACTCCCAAAACACAACACACCATCATCATTAAAGCAGAAATCCGAAGGTCTACCCTCCGCGATATCCTGAACATGCGGTACCAAGGAATCATCCAGCAACTGCTTTTCCTTGACCAGTTGAACCAAAGATGGTTTCACTTGCAACTCAGCCACAAGACCACCATCACGCGAAATACTCAAACTGGCAAACATAGCCCTCAGCTCAACAGCTACCTTCCTACTCAAGGCATCTGCAACAACATTAGCCTTTCCAGGATGGTAGTCAATCGTCAGATCATAATCCTTAAGCAACTCCAACCAACGCCGCTGCCTAAGATTCAACTCCTTCTGAGACATCAAATACCTCAAACTCTTGTGATCCGTGTACACAGTACACTTCTCACCATACAGATAATGTCTCCAGATCTTCAAGGCAAAAACCACTGCAGCCAACTCAATATCATGCGTAGGATAATTGCGCTCATGCACCTTCAACTGCCGTGATGCATAAGCCACAACCTTACCCTCTTGCATCAGCACACATCCTAAACCAACATAGGACGCATCACTATAGACCACAAACTCTTTCCCTGATTCAGGCTGAACCAAGATAGGAGCTTGCGTCAAAGCCGCCTTAAGCTTCTCAAAAGCCTGCTGTCTCGCCTCCGTCCACTCATACTTAACATCCTTTTGCAACAACTTTGTCAAAGGTGCAGCAATCTTAGAAAACACATCCACAAACCTTCGGTAGTATCCCGCCAAACCAAGGAAACTACGAACCTCATGAACAGACTTAGGAACCTTCCAGTTCATCACCGCCTCAATCTTCTGAGGATCAACACGAATCCCCTCAGCAGAAACTACATGCCCAAGAAACACCACCTCCTTAAGCCAGAACTCACACTTGCTCAACTTGGCATAAAGCTGATTCTCCAACAAAGCTTGCAACACAATCCTCAAATGCTCTTCATGCTCCTCCTCAGTACGCGAGTACACGAGGATATCATCAATGAACACCACAATGAACTTGTCCAGGTATTCATGAAACACACGATTCATCATGTCCATGAAAGCAGCAGGAGCATTTGTCAAACCGAACGACATCACAAGGAACTCATAATGCCCATACCTTGTCCTGAAAGCTGTCTTAGGCACATCCACATCCTTTACCTTCAACTGGTAATACCCTGACCTCAAGTCAATCTTAGAGAACACAGCTGCTCCCCGAAATTGATCAAAGAGATCATCAATTCTCGGCAAAGGATACCGATTCTTGATAGTCAACTTGTTCAGCTGACGGTAATCAATGCACATTCTCATAGTGCCATCCTTCTTCTTCACAAACAAGACCGGTGCACCCCAAGGTGACACACTTGGCCGAATGAAACCACGATCAAGCAACTCTTGCAACTGCGTCTTCAGCTCCTTCAGCTCCTTAGGTGCCATTCTATAAGGGGTAATGGACACAGGAGTTGTATTCTCATACAGCTCAATTCCAAACTCCACCTCGCGATTAGGAGGTAAACCAGGCAACTCCTCAGGAAACACACCAGGAAACTCCCTCACAACCCTGATATCTTGCACCTGCAACTCCTTAGAGCTAGGATTCATTGCAAAAGCTAGGTAAGCTTCACAACCTTGCCTCAGCATCCTGCTTGCCTCCAAGGTAGACACCACATTGGCAAGAAACTTCACATTCTCACCAACCACAACAACTTCATAATCATCTGCAAGCTTCAGCGAAACTCGCTTATTTTCACAATCCACAACAGCACGATGCTCAGCAAGCCAATCCATACCAAGGATCACATCAAAACCATAGAAAGGCAGCTCCATAAGATCAACATGAAAAACATGTTCTTAAACAACCAAATGACACCTTCTATACAGCTTTCGAGTCACAACAGTCTCACCAAAAGAACTAGTGACACGAACTCCAACATCCAAAGACTCAACAGGCAAACCAAGAAATTCAGCATGCTCACGCAAAATGTATGAATGCGTAGATCCAGAATCTATCAAGGAAAGTAATGACAAAGATTGCAAAGTAAAGGTACCTGCAATCACATCCACGTCATTCCTCCCCTCTCGCTGAGCATACACCCTAGCTTGACCTCCACCCTCAGGCTGAATAGCCACAACATGGGCCACTCCATGACCACCTTCCTCTCTTCGCTGAAAATTACCACGGCCGCGCCCACGACCTCTCTGCGGTGCAGCAACAACAAGAGCACGCACTTGGCCACCAGCCAACATAGAACACTCTCGCCTCAAGTGATCCGTAGATCCACAATTCCCGCACCCGTTACCAGCTGCCGCAACAGGAGCTTGCACCTCTCTCACAGCACAAGGACAATCACGCTTCATATGACCACGTGATCCACAAATCCAACAAGCACTCGGATCAGCTCTAGCATTGCCTCCCCGAGCAAGTGCTCCACCACCTCTCTTGGCCGAGGACTGATACTTCTGGTCACGTCCCCTCTTGTTCCGTCCACCACCGGAACTATACTCAGCTGCTCGCTTTCCAGCACTTGCTCCAGCACCTCTAGCAGATAAACCCAAGTTCATCTCAATATCCTTTGCTCGGCCCACCAACACATCAAAATCATCATACTCGGTGGCCAGCACATACATCTTCACATCCGTCACTAAACCATAACGGAATCTTTCGCACCTCGCCCGCTCATCAGGTACCAGCTCAGGCGCATATTGACTGAGTCTAACAAACTGAACTTCATACTCAGCCACAGTCATGCTCCCTTGGGTAAGAGACATGAACTCTCGCTTCTTTTCATCCAGGTACCTTACACCAAGATACCTCCTCTTGAACACATTCTGAAAGAATGTCCAAGTTACATCAGCTTCAGCCATCCCAGCAATAGTGGTTGTCCACCACGTATAAGCATCATCCTGTAGTAAAGATACTACACAACCCAGCTTTTGCACATCAGTGCAACTCATCTGACCCAAGATCCTCTTGGTACTCTCCATCCAGGATTCAGAACTTTCAGCAGACAAACCCCTGAACTCAGTCCCACCTAGACTGCGTAAGCGCTCCAAGGGTAGTCTCACTCTAGCATCTCCCTGATGCCCAGCTCCTTGAGCTCCAGCTACTGCCGCTCGAAAAGCACCAGCAATAGCTTGCACCAACATCGTCATGTCAGGCATAGCTTGCCCCTGACCAACCTCAGGTCCAGCGACCCCAGCACCAGCTGCAGCTTCAGCTCTTTCACCCTCAGCACCACCACCACCAGGTGGAGGTGGTAGCACCACACTTCCCGCATTCTCCTCATTCTCATGCTCATTCGGAGCCGTAGCTCGCACATTACTCCTCAACTCTCTACGAGGGGCCATACTCTAACCATGCGATCACAATGCAAATAAACAAAGTCAGGTCCAGCAAGGTAAGCAATCCAAGTACTCAAGCTCAATTTCATTTAAAATCAACATCATTTCATTAGCTTTGATTTGGCAATGGGTACCCCACAACATGCTTCACCACAGCATACAACTCAATTGCATCAAATTTACAAACCACTCATCATGCTTTCACTCATCAAACATACATAGCATACATACCTCAATCATGCACACATTTATTCCCAATTACTCGAGAACCTGGCTCTGATACCACCAAATGTAACCCCCTTAACCCGGCCTAGACGGTTGACCCGAATTAAGAAAGTCACACGGGGAAAACCAAAGTCAACCCGAAAGTCAACCTTGATTAACGACCCTTTTTTTCTTTTTAAACTTGTCAAGATGCACATTAACCCTAGATACAATCACTCAAACAACATGCTCAAAGATCATAAACATCAGAGATCAAACAAGGACCCAATTGAACAATTTACAACTTTAGGGACCAAATAGTAAATTCTGTAAGTTATGAGGTCTTAACCCAAATTAATGTTACCAACTTGTAATTAGTCAGGTTTCATGCTTCTCTGTCAAATTTCAGCTCAAACGGACATCCCAAACTCATACAATTGCACAAACATGTTTCAGGACCAAAATACAAACATTTCAAAACATATAATCGCCAATGTCAGCCCCCAACGGTCGGATGTTTCGAAACAGGGAGAGCCTGTTTCGAAACGCGGGGCCGTTCCGCAACGTGTTCCGAAACGAGGGCTGGCAGAGGGCTTCCCGTTTCGAAATGGTGTCTCCCGTTTCGGACGCCTGGGCTACTACAAGGCACCCGTTCCGAAACGGTAGCCACTGTTCCGATACGGCCTGCACATAATGCAGAAAAATGCTTGCTTAAACACACAATTGACCAACCAATCATGCTCCAATTGCTACCAAACTTTATCAGCAAGATAATCAACATACAAGAGGCATATTTTTACCAACCATTCATCATAGTATCATCATATATGAAAAGCCCCAAATCTAAACGCATGCTTCCTACTCAAGCAAACCATTCGTGCACTAATACCTCCAAAACCAAACACATAATAGCCAATTACAAAATCCAGCATTATTAACAACATTAAGCAAACTTAGGGAGTTCAAAACATCTCCCAAAACATCCACATAGGTCCCCCATTGCCAAATGCCAAAAGCTAAAGTGTTAAGGAACCTTTTCATACTTGAGCTTAACTTCCACTTGATTGCTTGCCTTCCTTGCTGACCTCAATGCACCTTAATGCTCTGCATTATTGGTTTAAGAAAAAGAGAAAGAGAGCGTAAGCAAAGGCTTAGTGAGGAATGCTCATTAAAACCATTCAATAATGCATTTATAAAACTCATTTATAAATCATGCTTCAAGCAACATTAACCATGTTCTTAAACATTTAAAACAAGCATCTCATGCTTCAAGTATCATTAAACATGCTCATAACATTTCAACAAGCATCTCATGCTTCATGTTCATAACAAGTCATATTGGCAACAAGTGATACATTTCACATAAGATTCACACATGGACTTTTAAACACCATTGTGATCTTATCCCCATGGACTTTTAAACACCATGGACCCATGGACTTTTAAACACCATGGCAAGGACCACACAAGGACTTTTAACCACCTTTGTGTCCTTAACAAGAATCTCCCAAGGACTTTTAAACACCTTGGAGTTCTTAAGTAACCAAGGCTTACACAAGGACTTTTAAACACCTTGAGCCTTAACCAAGAACCAACCATGGACTTTTAAACACCATGTTGTTCTTAACCTTTCCAAGATCCACACAAGGACTTTTAACCACCTTTGTGATCTTAACCAAGAACCATCCAAGGACTTTTAACCACCTTGATGTTCTTAAATATACAAGGCTCACACAAGGACTTTTAACCACCTTTGTGACCTTAACATCACTTGCCAATGTGCATCATCAATCAACATTAATCCACTGTTTTAAAGCATTAAACCAAGCCATAAACATCATGCATCTTTAAGCATTAAACCACATTTAAACAATGTTCAAAAACAAGGAACTCTTACCTTGAGCTTCCTTCAACACATGGCTTAAAATCTCAGCAAATAAACATGCTAGATATGCTTTCAAAACAGATTTAAAATCATGCAAACAACACATTGCATACAACCAAAAACCATGGCCATCACCAAGAGAGTTTTTCCGAAAACTTACTCTTGAGCTTAGCTAAGTTGCTTAGACTTAAACTAAGCTCCCAAACCTCCAAAACACTGGTTTCAAAGCCGAAAACCAAATTCCACTCACCGATTCCGTTTCGCCTCTTGCCGAAACACAAATCAAGCTTTCGGATCACCACCACTTGAATCCAAAGACGACTCCCCTGTTTTAAACACATCAAAGCAGAGGATTAATGCATCATCATGCATTAATAGCTTCAATGAAAGCACCTAAACTCGCTGCTCTCATCCACACTCCATTTTCGGCTACCAAACACAACCGAAAATGCATCCAAACAACTACTCAACAATGCCCAGCCATAAACCATCAAAACTAAACATCCTTTAACATCATTTAACATCTAAAAAAAAGACCTAATAACATCCTTATACCTCCAGCAACATCAGATCCACAAGATCACCTCAAAAACAACCAAGAATCACAAGCTAAACTTAGGAAATTCAACCTATCCGGGATTGCATTAATTAAAACTCAATTCCTTATCAAATTAACATTCATTTAACATCAAAAACACACCTCAAATCACTGCTTTAACAGATCAAACGAAAATTCATCAAAAATCACCAAATCTTGCATTTTAAGCCAAGATCCATCATACCACTTTAAAACCATTTATAAATCATCAATTAAGGATTGAGAACTTAGGAATTTCAGTAAAGAACTGAGAGTTTAGAGGAGAAGGACGTTCTTACCTCCAAACTTGAGTTTCTCCTCTTTTAGAACCAAAAAGCTTGAAGAATCAAGTAGCAAATGGTGAGGTTTTGTTGATGAGATGATTAGCAATCAAAAGAGGATTGAAAAGAGAGATTTGAGTGACAAAATTAGAAGAAAAACTCTGGAGAAAAGGTGTTTGGGTTGATAGAAAATGAGAGAAAGGAAAATGAGATTTTAGGAAAAATTAGTTAGAAATAACTTCCCTCCACTTTCCTTTTGTTTAAAAATCAGAATTAAATCATTAAATATCTTAGAAAAATCTGGAGAAACTCCCTTTGGGTAAATAGCTCCTTAAATATTCAAAGTTTCAATCCTTTCTAAAACAGTCACGCAGTTTTCAAAAATTACATTTTGGTCACTAG
This sequence comes from Hibiscus tridactylites, assembly GCA_958450335.1. Taxonomy (NCBI): domain Eukaryota; kingdom Viridiplantae; phylum Streptophyta; class Magnoliopsida; order Malvales; family Malvaceae; genus Hibiscus; species Hibiscus tridactylites. The sequence goes on along the minus strand of OY288280.1, from coordinate 36,143,474 downwards.
CCAAAATGTCACCCTTCCAAACCTCATTTTGTAAAATTGATTTCACAGTTCACTTATATATATTAAAAGAGGATTTTAGAACATTTTTCCATATTTTTAATGCAACCCGAACTAAGCTTTCCTAATTTTACCTTTTTATATTCGAACAGCACTTTGACCGAACCGGTCAACGCCCAAACTTCCAAGCCCAAAACCGGGGTGTTACACCAGCGGTGCCACGATATTATTCCATACCCAAGACTTCCTCCCGGGAGTGATATTCCTCGGTAAAAGGGCATCATCCATCTCCATATATTTGGCATTTATAATCCTTCGCCATAAACTAGACTGTTCACCTCCGAATCTCCACAACCACTTCCCCAGTAGTGCTCTATTTCTATCTTCAAAGTTGATCAAACCCAAGCCGCCACTGTTTTTTGGTCTCCAAATCACCTCCTTGCCAATCCAGTGTATCGCTTTTGAATCCAAGGAACCCCATAGAAATTTAGATATGAGACTAGTAAGTTCCGAGTTAACAGCTTTCGGCATGTGAAAGAGCGACATGAAAAAAACAGGAAGACTTGTCAACACTGCTTTGATGAGCTTAATCTTTCCTCCCATTGATAGCCATTTAGACTTCCATCCTCCCAACTTCTTTTTAAAGTTATCTATAACTGGTGCCCACATTTTTAAGCTGTTCTTTGTTTCGCCCAATGGTAGTCCCAAATATTTACATGGCAGAGATTCAACTTGGCAGTTCAGACTTGTGGCCACCATGTTTATATGATCATTCTGAGTGTTGACACCGATAATCTTGGATTTACGACGATTTAGCTTCAAACCCGCCGCAATCTCGAAGCCTTTGAGAATTCTAAAGACATTCCTGATCTGGTTTTCCCCTGTGCCACTGAAAATAATGATATCATCAGCATATTGAATATGGAAAAGATTCATGCCATTTTGACCAATCTGGAAACCTTGGAAAAACCCCGACGCTGCAGCCTTGTGAAGTAATACTCTAAGTCCTTTCGCCACTATGTTAAATAACATCGGGGACAACGGGCATCCTTGCCTTAGCCCCCGCCCGATCGCAAAGGGTGCTGTTGGTGAGCCATTGACCAACACAGAGATATAGGCAGTAGAGAGGCGCGAGAAAATCCAGGATCGCCACATTGTTCCGAAACCCATTTTACTCAATATGTTCAGTAAAAAACCCCAGTCTACTGAATCGTAGGCCTTGTTAAAATCTAGTTTAAGCACCACCCCCTCTAAGCCTCTTTTTCTCATGAAGTCGATGGCCTCATTTGCTATCAAGGAGCAATCAATCAGTTGTTTGCCAGTGCTGAACGCAAACTGATTTTCTCCGATTACCTTGCCCGCCACCTCATTCAATCGTAGTGCAAGGACTTTTGTTAGCAACTTATAAATGCATCCAACGAGGCTTATCGGCCTGTAATCATCTATAGAAACTGGGTTCTGTTTTTTTGGAATTAAGACTATGAACGAGTGATTGAACGCAAAGTCCTGGAGCTGACCCTTATGGAAGTTGTCGAAAAACTTCAGTATTCCTTCTTTTAGGCTGTTTAAAATTTTTTTTAGGAACCCCATATTAAAACCGTCCGGGCCTGGAGCTTTGGACGAACCAACCGATGCTAATGCTGCCCGTATCTCCTCTAGAGTAAATGGTCTTTCGATCCAGGTAGCCTCCTCTGGGCTAATAGACTTTAAATCCCAACTTGACATATCGACAGGGACCGTGTTCTGCCGATTATAGATCTTCTTAAAATGAACTTCGATCGCCTTTCGGATATCAGATTGATTGCTAAAACAATCCTCACCGACTTTAATGCAACTTACATGGTTTTTGCTTCTTCGAGTGGAGGCACACATGTGGAAGAATTTCGTGTTTCGATCCCCTTCTACTGCCCATTTGACTCTGGATTTCTGTATCCACTCGCGCTCTTCCCTTCTAACCGCCTCCCACAATCTCCTTTTATTGAGTATTAGGTCGGATCTGTTTTGGACTGGATTGTTTCCATTAAGCACCTCCCTTTCCAGATCAACACATTTTTTCTCCAAGGCGCACACAATATTCTCCTTCTCTTTATCTAAATTTGTCACCCAATGCTTGGATATGAGTTTACAACGCTTCAACATGCTGCTGATGTCGTCTCCATTGGCCTTCCTACATTCACTCTCGATTGCCTCCACATATTCTTTGTCATCCGCTAGATACTCGAACCATTTGAAGTACCTTGCACCACCCTCTTTCTCAATTAGAGATTCTGTATGCCCAACTTGAAAGTTCACATAGAGATGGAGTAAAGAGATTCTGTATGCCCTTCTGAAACCTCCGCTAACAAAAACTTATCACTCTTTATATCTAGGATGTTCAACTATTATTTTACTCATGAAAGTTCACATTAATGGCAATGTGTAGTAAAGGTTTCATTCAACTTGAAACAGTCCATGAATCACACAATTTACACTTATTCAACCATAAACAACCACATTCGTACTTGCAACATAATACATACCATGTAATCCAAGCTTTATAAGCACGAGCAGCATAATTAAATGAGCAGCAAATGAAACAAATCAATAAAAACATTCTCGGATAGTTTCAATCTATCCCTAGACTTTAACAACACTCACAGCTTATTCCAGCTAATTTTTTCTCCTGAATTGCCATTCCTCTGGATTATCCACTATTGCTCTAAGTATGCCAACAATTAAAAAAAGCATGTATTAGAATAGAATCACTCAAATGATCATGTATACACATTCAACTTATTAAAACAGCTCTAAATCACTTAATTGTTATCATAACAGTCCTCAAACTTTTCTATCAAATCAGAACAATCCTAATTCTTTTACACTGTCCAGAACAGCCGAAAGCATTTGCAACTATTTTTAGACAGCCCTTAACCAAATTATAGTTCAATTCTTCTATTTTAGACCACTCTAAACAATCCACATATTTAATCATACCATCAAAACAGTCCCAAAAGTGATTATAATAAAGTAAAACAGTCCCATTTTATGGTTCTTACAATTTCATGCTCGAATTAACCTTCTAGTGTTCTTAACATTCACCAATCAACTTCCTCTTCAATACATGTTTATAGATAAGCATCAAACCATTCTCAAAAGTCATTATAAACTCAAATTATTAATCAAGCAATGAACAAACATTATATACAATCAAAACATTCCCGATTGTGATTCAAAATAACAGGACAATTCCTTAATCACGAGTGCATATTTTCTTGATCAAATCAGTCCCTTTTATGGTCTTTATAACTATGTCCATGCCCTGTTTTTATTGTGTTCACTAGATTAATCTAAACAACCCAAAACTGTTCGGTTCTTTTTTGCTCAGCAATGCAATTTATTAATATGGGGCAAGAACGCCTGAACCTAAGTTGAGAGCCTCGTTAAAAACCACCCTAAGCTTAAGTGGAGGAAAAGAGTACTCTCAACTAGGTAAGAAAACGGAAAAGTACAAAAAAATAACACCTTGGTAGAATTCAATGTACCCGGAACAAAGGACACCATCAAAACGTTAAACAAGCCAGCCTACCCAAACTGGAAGCACCCAAAGCCAAAACTTACTAACACACATGATGAATTTGGGAATTTAGGGTTTAGTTTCTCTTAAATTGATTTTGGGTTGAAAGAATGAATGAAGACAGAGAGAAGTAAAACACGTGTGAAAAGAAAAATAAACTCTAATTTTATTAAACTTGAATTAAAAATACAAAGGAAATAATGTCTATATTTATACAAATAAAGATATACATAAATAAAGCTTTAAAGAAAATTAACTAACCATATAACTTCCTTAGCTGTCAACCAGCTTATTTAACAAACTTAATACCCCCCCCCTCAAGTTGGAGCATAGAGATTCTGTATGCCCAACTTGAGAACCATGGTCCTGAAAGATGGAGTGTGTAAAGCTTTAGTGAAGCAATATGCTACTTGGTGTTGTGTGGAGATGGGCAGCAATGTAATGACTCCTTTTTCAATCTTTTCTCGTATTAAATGGCAATCTATGTCGATGTGCTTGGTCCTCTCATGACTAACATGATTCTCTGCAATTTTAATGGCAGACAAATTGTCACAAAATAAGTTTGCAGATGAAGAAGAAACATTTAAGTCATTTAAAAGATAGGTTAACCACTGAATTTCATAGGTGGCAGAGGCCATGGCCCTGTACTCTGCTTCACTGGAAGATCTGGAAACAGTAGCCTGTTTCTTTGATTTCCATGAGACTAAGGATTTGCCCAGAAAAATACAATACCCTGTAACAGACCTTCTAGAGTCAAGGCATGTAGCCCAATCAGAATCAGAAAAACCATTAATTTTTAAGTCATTTTGAGCAGGAAAAAAATAAGCCCTGACCAAGAGTTCCTTTGAGATATCTTAAAACCCTATGTGCAGCAACAAGATGTAAGTCTGTAGGGGAAGATAAAAACTGGGATAACTGTTGCACAACAAAAGTAATGTCTGGTCTGGTATTGGTTAAGTATAATAGCTTACCTATAAGTCTCCTATATTCAGTTATGTCAACCAGAGGAGTTCCTTCAGCTTTAGACAAACTATGTTTAGCTAAAAGAGGTGTTGACAGAGGTTTAGACTCAAGAAAACCTGTTTCTTTGAGAAGTTCTAATGTGTACTTTCTTTGGCACAGATTGATTCCATCTTTAGACCTAGCAACTTCTAATCCTAGGAAATACTTCAAGTCTCCTAGATCTTTGATTTTAAAAGTATGATGCAAAAAATCCTTCACAGCTTGTATATGTTCTTTGTTAGGACTAGCAATTATAACATCATACACATATACAACAAGAACAATAAAATCAGATGCAGTACCTTTAACAAAGATAGAATTATCAGAAACTAATTGTTTATAGCCTTGAGACAATAAGGATTCTGTAAACCTAGCATTCCACTGTCTACTAGCTTGTTTAAGACCATAAAGGCTTTTCTTAAGCTTACAAACAAGATTAGAAGTCTGAGGCAAAAATCCAGGTGGAGGTTTCATATAGACCTCTTCATCTAAAAAACCATGCATAAAAGCATTGTTAACATCTAGTTCTTGTAAAAACCAACCTTTGCAGCAGCAACAGCAAGGATAGTTCTAATGCTAGTTAGCTTAGCAACAGGACTAAAAGTATGCAAATAATCTAAACCAGGCTGCTGAGTATAGCCTTTAGCAACTAACCTAGCTTTATATTTGTCTAGGGACCCATCTGATTTTAATTTAGTTCTGTAAACCCACTTACAACCAATTACAACTTTATCATGTGGTAAAGAAACTAATTCCCAGGTATTATTATTTTGTAAAGCTTGAATTTCTTCATCCATTGATGTTTTCCAGCAGTCATGAAGAATAGCATCTTTATAAGACTTTGACTCACTCAAAATTGTAGCATTTAAGATATAAGAGTAGTAAGTAGAAGATAAGGAATCATAAGATAGCACCTGAGAAACATTGTGTGGGGATGTGTGTGCACCAGGTAAAGAAACTTGATAATCTCTGAATTTTTGTGGAAGATGAACAGTTCTAGAAGGCCTTTTTGAAGGATCTTTCTGCAGACTTTGCATTGAAGAAGATCTTGTATCATTAACATCAGGAACAGAATCAGAACTATTATCTGAACAAGGATTAGTATTGGAAGAAGAGTTAGAGCTCACAACCTGAGGAACCAAGGAAGAAGGAGCAGTGTCTGAAACTGTTGGAGGATCATCAAAGAAGGAGTTTTCATGTAAACGAAGAACTAAACCAGAATCATTTGTATTTCCTTTTTGAAAAGGAAAAGAGTTTTCAAGAAATGAAACATCTCTAGAAACAAAATTTTCTTTTGTTTCTAAATTATACAAACGAAATCCTTTAATATTTTTCGGATATCCAAGAAAAATGGCCTTAACAGACTTAGAATGCATTTTGGTTTGAGGTTTGGGTAGAACTTTAGCAAAAACAAGACAACCAAAAGTTTTCAAATGAGAAAGCTGAGGTTTCTTGGTGAACAAGACTTCATAAGGGGTAGAGTTATTCAAAACAGGGGTTGGAGTTAAATTTATTAAATAGGCTGCATGTAGAATACAATCTAACCAGAAAAATAAAGGAAGATTAGATTGAATTCTTAAAGAACGAGCAACAGAAAGTAAATGCTGGTGCTTTCTTTCAACTATAGCATTCTGTTGTGGAGTGTGATTACAGGAAGTCTGATGTATTATTCCTTTTTGTTTAAAGAAATCTGTCATATTTAATTCTTTAGCATTATCACTTCTGAAAATCTTAATTTCTTAGAAAACTGAGTTTCAACCATATTATAGAATTCCTGAATAGCATTCTTAACATCAGATTTAAGTTTTAAAGGATATATCCATGTGTATCTACTATGGTCATCCACAACAGTTAAAAAATATCTGAAACCATATACACTAGTAATAGGAAAAGGTCCCCAAGTGTCTAGATGTACAAGATCAAAACAAGACTCGGTCTTAGAAGTACTAATAGGAAAGGGAAGCCTCTTTTGCTTAGCAAGATAACAAGTATGACAACTAAGATCAGAAGATTCAAAAGAACTAACAGGAATACTCTTATTCAATTCAGCAAAAGACTTCATTCTAACATATGAAGGATGGCCAAGCCTATTGTGCCAAAGCTTAAAGCTAACATAATTACAATGAGATTCACAGGCAACAGAAACAAAAGGTTTAACAGAAGTAGGTTTAAAAGAAAAGGAATCAGAAGTGTCTAACTGATTTAAGTCACCCTGCTGTTTAGCTATACCAATCATCTTTCAAGCTACAACATCCTGCAAAATGCAAACATCAACATTAAAAATCAATGAGATGTTAGTTGTTGCTAATTTAGAAACTGAAACTAAGTTAAAAGAAAAATTTGGAATATAGAAAACATTATATAAAACTAACATAGAATTAAACTGCATAGTTCCAATAAAAGGAACTTGAATTAATTGTCCATTAGGTAGCTTAACAAACTTGTTAGAGACAACATGCTTATCAACAAAATAATCAAGGTTATTAACTATGTGATCTGTTACACCAAAATCCAAAATCCAAGATGAAGAATTAAGATCAACAGAATAACTAAAATTATTAAAGATCATACCTTCTTCTTGAGAGGGAATGTCAAAAGCAGCAGTCAAAGCATTAACCTTTGACTCTGGAACAGAGGACTGGTTTCTTTCTTGTAAAAGAGACAAAAGAGCCTCATACTGGTCCTTGGTAAAACCAGTAGGTGCCAAAGTACTACACTGAGCATCAGGATTAACAAAAGAATCCCCAGAAGAATGAACATTATTGGCTTTTGAAACAACACTCCTATTTTTGTAACCAGGAGGAAAACCATGTTTCTTGTAACATCTATCGACAGTATGCCCACACAACCCACAAAAGACACAAAGAGGACGTTTGCTATTAGCAACATTTGCAGAAAACCTCTTATTATACCTAGACTCAGAACGACCAGAAGACTCATAATTTTTGGGATTTTACTCAAATTTACTAGCAAGCAAGATGCTAGAATCAACAGAAGAAGCTAAATAACGCTCATGTTGCAGAACAATGACAAAAGCCTCATTTACAGTAGGAATAGGTTTCATCATTAGTAACTGGGATTTAGGAACATAAAAATTTTCCCCTAATCCTCTAAGAAACCAAAGCAAAAAATCTTGCTTACGGTATTTAACAGCAGAACATTTACAATACAATTGGGGACGAAGATTGGAAATTTCATCCCAAATCATTTTCAATTGAGTGTAATATAGGGTAACGGAGAGATTACCTTGACTCAAAGAGTAAAACTCATGGAGCAGATCTGAAACCCTAACAAGATCGCCCTGGTTGAACCGATCGAACAGGTCTTTCCACAGTTCAGACGCCGTGTCAATCCAGAGGACACTCTGGGCAATATCCGGACTCAAAGCCCTCTGCAACCACGAAAGCACTAGGTTATTACACTTAACCCAGGAAGCAAAACGAGAATCAGATTCGACTGGCTCTTTGATTGAACCGTCAACAAAACCAAACTTGTTCTTGGATATCAACGACATTCGCATCGATCTAGCCCACGCGTGATAATTGCTGCCGTTGAGAAGAGAAGAAGAAAGAATCAACGCGGAGTTTTCATTAGGGTGAATGTAGAATTCACTAGCAGGATCATCGGCCTTGAAAGGTCGGCCAGACTCGGCGGAATCGGAAGGGAAATCAACTGATACCATGATGAATTTGAGAATTTAGGTTTTAGTTTCTCTGAAATCGATTTTGGGTTGAAAGAATGAATGAAGACAGAGAGAAGTAAAACACGTGTGAAAAGAAAAATAAACTCTAATTTTATTAAACTTGAATTAAAAGTACAAAGGAAATAATGTCTCTATTTATACAAATAAAGATATACATAAAGAAAGCTTTAAAGAAAATTAACTAACTATATAACTTCCTTAGCTGTAAACCAGCTTATTTAACAAACTTAATAACACAAAAACAAAAAACAAAAAAAAAACAGTCCAGAATGTTCGTATTATCTCAAAACAGTTCCTAATACTTGTATTTTTGTACCGAGCAGCCCCTAATCATCAATTTAATCCTTACACAATCTTTTTAATATTCAAACGGTTATAATATCTTAATTTTCAGCATGAAATTGACAAGGAAGACACAAGATTTTCATGATTCAAAACCATATCTATAGAGCATACATATATATACACTAACAACCCCAAGAATCCACAAATCCATAGTCATAAACATTTTTGAATTTCAAGCCTACAATATCAACATGAAAGGGCAATCGATCTTACCCATAGGACTATGATTCGAATGAATCTCAAGGAGGAGGGAACCAAAATTTTGTCTAGTCCTTCGTGAATTCATGAAGCTTCCAAATTTCCCGCTCTCACTAATTTGTTTCGGTTGGATGCCAAACATGAAAAAGATAAACTCATCTTCATTAACTCTCTCTTTGGCAAAGAGAGAGAGAGAGAGAGATTCTCATTTTCCCCCCACAAAAATCATCCACACGTGACACATGTTGGAATCCTTGGACTTCTTAAATTTTTACATGCAATTCACGTGACACGTGACACAAAAATCAAACTTCATAATTTTAATCCGAAGTCGTTGTCTTAACTATCAAACAAATTTTCATGGCACCCTTAGATGAAGCTGAGTTACCATAAATTGGTAATATTCTACTATACAATACTTTGGGGTATTACACATCTAAATTGGATTATTTTGAAGAACTATTATGTTGTTTAAAGTCCAAATGGGGAGATAGCATGTTTTGGCTATCAAAGCGGTTGAATCTCGAGTAGGGACGTAGATGTGATTATCTGGACAAAAGACACATTGTACTGGACCCAAGATAAATTAAGATCTTAAATTCTTTTAAAGATTAAACTCATTTGTGACGTTCAAAATACATTTACCTTAATCTTTAGTAAATGTAGGATCATGTGTGTGTGACTTGCATACTTTGATATATCAATATTTGATGCGTCTCGGAATAATAAGCTGATGGATGATATGTTGAGTATGTGAATCATACATGATGTGGATGCATTTATAGATATGGAATCATAGTTCGATTAAAGAGTAAATTGTTTGCTCTCAATGGCATTGTAAGGCTTGTGAAAATGGAACGTGGCCACGGGTCGTTCGTCAAGAATAAATGACTTATTTTTACTTTGTGTAATAATTATTTTCACTATTAGGTTTACAATGTAACCTAGAGATAAAAGTAATCAAAAAGGGTGAAGGAATTCATTCCAAAGGGATCGCGGATATCTTATGAGGGTAATATATTTATAATAAGGTCTTGGACAAAACGTACATGGTAAGTTTTCAGTAATATTATATGTGTGGGAGTTCAGTCTTGGTACTATAGTGGAATAACTCCTTGACTTAAATAATAGAGATGTAATTAATTGATGAAAAGTTAAGAATTAATTACATATTATTTTAGCCCACATCATATAAGTTTAAATGGTCCCTTCTCTAGCTCAAATTTACTCGATACGGATTGCTTGATTCAATAGCGAAATAAAAAGAAAAATTATGATTGAGAAATAAATTGTAGAAAATTATTTAATAAAAAAATTGCATTTTCTCATGGGTTTAAGAATTGAAATGATTTAGAAATTAATTTAATGACTTTGGCATAAAACGGTCCTTGTTCATAAGTGCCTTGTTTTTTTAATATGAAACCAATGAGATAGAGATCACCAAACTGTTTAGGCAAAGCAAAGAGTTTTCCATCGCACCCAATGAATTCTTCTTCCGTCCTTCGGACCCCAAATAAAATTAGAGACAAGGCTTGTGATTTCTTTAGCAATAGCCATCAACATTTTAAAAATCGATAGGAAGTAAATGGGGGAGGTTTGATAAAACGACTTTAGCTAAGGTAAAAGTCATTGAAAAATTGCAGGATATCAACTTTGAGCGAGCTCCAATATTGTTTCAAAAACCCAATGTTAAAGCCATCAAGCCTCAGTGCTCTAGATCTGTCAAGAGATGACAAAGCATACTCGATTTCATCAGCTCGATGAACTCAATACTAGTGGGCTTCAATTAATTCAGATTACAATCTAGACTTTTAACTGGGATTGTGGACGAGGAGTTGTACGCTAGTTTAAAATGATTTTCAAGCGCAGATTTGATATCAACAACATGCAAGGCGGCACCAACCTCGGTCACCATGCAAGGCGGCGACCCTGTTCCGAAAGGTAAAAACCCTAACCCTTTTTTGTTATTATTTTTTTCTATTCGAAAAATGAGTACCTCTGAAATTGCTTGTTTTTTTGTATTGATTCTTGATAATCTGAGTACATTGATCTCTTTTCTTTTGCTATATATCTTGGTTACATGTATCTAGGTAGATAATCATTCCCTATACTCTATATATGTCTTTGATGTAGATTTTTGACTGATCTATACTCCTTTTGGCCAGAATTGATTTGATCTGTTGTATCAGATATGATCAAACAACTTAGATTGCTCGAAGATGGACCACCCTGATGCAACTTGGGAAATGATTTGGTGGCCTATAGGGATGTAAAAACAAGTCAGAACCTGGAAACCCGACTGAAACTTGCCCGAGTCAGAACTTGATTTGACCCGAGGTTTTGATGACCCGAACCCGATCTGCAACTGACTGTTGTTGATTCGAACCCAAATTTGACATGTTACTATAGCAATCGAACCCGATCTGCGTCCAACTGAAAACGACCCGAACCCGAATTGGACCTGAAACCCGACCTGCGTCCGACTGAAAAGAACCCGAACCCGAAGCCGACCTGGCAAATAACCGAAATTACCCGACTGAATTGACCCGATATCCGATTTTACCCGACCTGAAATGGACCCGACCTGAAATGGACCCGACCTGCTTTAAACCCGACTTGTTCTTGACTTGAGCTGAAATTAACCCGAAACCTATGACATGATGAATTAAAAAATTATAAAAGTTGATATACCATATACATATATAATGTATATACATATACACTTACATATTGATATAAGTGATGTATATGCGCGCATATATATGTATGTATATATATTAAGTATTAAAGTTGAAAAAAGAATAAGTAATTGATAATTTATGAAAATAAAAAAATTAAATGAAGAGTTGTTTTTAATTTTAAAGTTTATTCATTAACTTGAATAAAATTGTAAACTTACAAATTATAAAAAATTAAATAACAATTGTATAAGTCTTTAACGTTAATTTATGAACTACAAAAATTAACTAAAGTTGTATATGCATTTGTAGTTCATAAAATTTACTAAAGTTATAACATATGTATAGCGTTTGTAGTTCAAAAATGATTAAGTAAATTTAGTAAAGTTATAAAAAAATTTATAAGTCTACAATTTTTTTTTATACTTAACAATTAATACTTAACAGATTCAAGTTGTAAAATTTAGTGAAGTTATAACTTATGTATAACATTTATAATTGAAAAATGATTAAGTAAATTTAGTAAAGTTATAAAAAATTGTAAGTCTACAATTTTATTATTTTATACTTAACAGATTCAAGGTACAAAACTTAGTAATGTTATAACTTATGTATAACATATTAAAATTTCAAACTTAAGTAAATTAACGGTATAAAACTTAGTAATGTTATAACTCGTGACCTCTAAAAACAACAACCGTTCTCTTAACACTAAGACAAGTTGGTTCGTGCAAATTTATAATTACTTAAAGTTTTAATAATTACTTTATTTAATTGTTATAATTATTGTTATCCAATCACTAGTACAAAAGAGCATGCATGTGTAGCGAACTAATTAAGAATAGTCTATTAATATTATTTCCATGTGCCCGAAGCGGCCGAAAATTAATATAAATTGTCCTTTCGTTATTTATTTCCTCTCATTAATTATTGTTTTTCCCGCTTTTTATTTTTCATACCCGCCTTTTCTTCTTCTTTTTAAGTTATTTGTTTCTAGATCTAGTAGCTAGTTTTCATAACTTTATGACACGAATATATTATATGATTGATATACAACATGATGAGAATTAAAAAAACAAAACAAATATAGTTATATTAAAATAAACACAATATAAATGATTAATCTTTGAATCCTAATCCTAAACCCTAAACTTTAATCCTTAAACGCTAAAACACTAAAACCTTAAACCCTAAAACTTAAACCATAAACCCTAAACCCTAACCCCTAAACACTAAAACACAACCCCTAATGTATGTAAGTATGTACGTGTGTACATATAAATACATTAACACTAAACCCTAAACCTAAAACCATAAACCCTAAATCTCATACCCTAAACCATGAACCATGAACCCTAAACCATAAACTCTATACACTAAAACACAACCCCTAATGTATGTAAGTATGTACGTGTGTACATATTAATGCATGAACGCTCAACCCTAAACCCTAAATCCTAAACCCTAAACCATGAACCATAATCCTTAACTCATAAACCTTAAACACTAAATCACAACCCATAATGTATGTAAGTATGTGCGTGTGTACATATAAATACATTAACCCTAAACCTCAAACCCAACCCTACTGTACATAAGTATATACATGTGTACATATTAATGCATGAACGCTCAACACTAAACCCTAAACCCTAAAACTTTATTTTTATTCTAAATTGACCTATACTTATTGTTTTTTTTCATTACTCTAATTTTTATACTTTTAATTTGATATTTTTGTTCATTATAGTCCCTAAAACTTTACTTTTATTTCAAAATACCCATTTTCCTTGTTTTTTTTTTTAATTTGTCTAATGTTTTATAATTTTAATTTGATATTTATGTTCATTATAATCCTGAAATTTTATTTGTAATCCAAATTGACCCATTTTATAATTATAATTTGATATGACTTTAAATAATTAACTCAAAATTAATGACGATTGACGAAGGTCAACCTAAAGTCTATCAACTACTTATACGGTTGTACGACCGAACTCAAACTAAATATGAATTTCAATCCCAAAAATACCCCGACCTGAATTACCCGACCTAAAATGCACCCGACCTGAAATGAACCCGACCTGAAATGAACCCGACCTGAAATAGACCCGACCTGAAACGAACCCGACCTGAAACGAACCCGACCTGAAATGAACCCGAACTGAAATGGACCCGACCTGAAGTGTATCCGAACCCGAATTAACCTGCCAATTATCTGCTTCGGACCCGACCCGTTCTAACCCGACCTGAAATGGACCCGACCTGAAATGGACCCTACCTGAAATGGACCCGGCCTGAAATGGACCCGACCTGAAATGGACCCGACCTGAAATGGACCCGCACCCGACCCGAGTCGAGTCAATTTTTTTACCTAAAATGACCTGTATCCGATTTTACCCGACTTGACAGAACCCGACCTGAAACCTGTCCGATTACCTGTTTTTACATCCCTAGTGGCCTACGATGACGCCACATGGCGTGGGAAATATGAAGAGTCTTGAGGTGTGTTGCACGTGCGTGTGGGAGTTGAAGAGACGACGAGTGGGCTTCATGCAACCAGCTAGAGGGACGCCTTGGCTTGATGATGGTCGTTGGATCTATCTTGATCCAATGGCTCATGAGCAGTTGCACATAAGATAGAACATATTAGGATAGGGTTTTTTTTATATCTGATATGGGCTACATGGGCCATTAATGTAATATTTTTGGTTTTAATTGTAAAGTTGATTAGAGTAATTAATAATATTAATGGGCTTACATTCTTTAACTAATAGATTTGTTTGTTTTTAATTGTTACTAGCTCATTTATAACAACAACAATAATAATACAACTAAAATAAATATTTACAATAATAATACAAAGGAATATTCTACAACGGGCGACGAACATTGATGAACACCACTAACGATGAACACCATTATTTTTAAAAAAAAAAATTAAAAATCTAAAGGACTAAAATTATAATTAAAATTATATCTTAAAAAATAGAAATCAAATTTAATAGTTACTTTATAATATTTTTTAAGAGATTGATTTTGTTAAGGTTTAGGAGAATTTGGTATATTTGATTCTAACCTATTAAAGAAATATTATAAAGTTACTATTAAATTTCATTTTTATTTTTTAAGATATAATTTTAATTATAGTTTTAGTCTTTTAGATTTTTAAAATTAAAAAAATTAATGGTGTTCATCGTTAGTGGTGTTCATCAATGTTCGTCGCACGTGGTAGACTCATCCTAATACAAATAAGAAATAATAACATTAATATATATATATATGGACAAAAATGAGTGATTACACCTACAATACAGTTAGAGAGCTTGGGGGAGAACGTCGATGACGCTTGATTCTTTCTTTTCCTTTGCTTGATAATTTTTCATGTTTTTTAATACTTTTATTATGAACGTTTTAGGCTCAGACATGAGCTAAATTTTTTAGGAGTTTATTGTTTCATGATATTATGTTTTAATTATTTGTTTAATGTTAGTCTTTTCCTTTTTCTATTATGTTCATTGTTCTTCATGCGCAGTTATTATAAGAGTTATCGAGAGAGGTGTTGACTGACTAACACTTGGCAAACAATTGAAGAATTAATGTAAATAGGCCAAAAAATAATGTCAAGTTTAGGTCTATTTGTGTGCAAGTATACACGGTCAGCAAGTAATACAACATAGAGTTGAGTGTCGTATACACAAGGATTGTCTAGGAATTAAATGCCACAATTTTACTTGTGGATTGAAACAAAAGAATTTGAATTAACTTTCGGATTTTGAATTAAAAAACGACTAAGGAAAAATGAAATGAAAATTTAGAAAATTTGGCAAACAAATGTATTCAAATGGATGGTTGGCATTAGCAAGGGATGCTTGGATTTTTTGCTAGCTATGACATCAATTAATAACTTTCAACATTTGTTTTATTACCAAGCAGATTTCCAGTAGTATTGCCTATGTCGATGGCAATACCTTAAGTTACTTATGATTAACTCATATATGTCTACAATGGTGTTTTTCAATAACTAACTCAACAAAGTTTTAAACTTTACTTCTAAGGGATAGATTCACTTTCGAAGTAAGCTCATCTACTTGAACATCTTCTGTCGAAGTTTCTCTCCTTAGTACCTGACAAGTAAACGTTATCACCTAATTTTGTTAAGATATTAAGGGATAATAAGCATGCAATGCTAACTATCGTTTGGAAAAGAATATATAAAAAATAAGTACTAGTAAGATAGAAAAAGCCAAAGCATTCAATTATTTAAAGCTACGAAATAGCTAAGCGTTAATTGCAAAAAGATCCCCAACCAACTTAAGAAAATTAGTTCATGGTTGGGGAAACCGTCAATGCCTCATCGCTTTCAAATAACATCACCATCATAAAAATCAAAATTAAACTAAGAGAAATGGGAAAGGAAGAATATCCGTCGATCCAGCCCTTCAATGGATCCAGAGCTCTCAGTCACAGCCTGCTCGAACCATTATTTGCCCTCTACTTTCTTTGCTTACCACGGTGTAGCTGCCTTGGCTCATTGATCAACTTCAATTAAATAGACACGCATGGAAACCCTAGGTTGGGTTTTGATTTGAAAGTTTGTTGTGCACCAAGATAGGGGTGTTATCTCTTTATCCTCTTATCCTCTCTTTTGAAATTAGAGCTGACTGAATCTTTGACCAACAACTAACTGACCTAGCATCATCATCCTTCTTTTGCCAACCAAGTCTGGCAATCTTCGTCCTACCTTTTCCAACTCAACTCGTCATCTCTCTTCTACTCCTTTAGCTTTCTGCCTCTTCTCCTGTCATGCTCCTAACCTGCCTACCAAAACAATGAAATACACCTTTACTCTAGCAAAGAAAACATTCCCTAACTTTTATATGCAAATGCATGATTCTGCTATCTAAATGCAAAAATATATACTCAAAGTCAAATAAAAGCATGGTAATATATATATATGAAAATAATACTTTTGAGGAGTTTACACTCCCTCAAACCTAGCTCATTGCTTGTCCTCAAGTAATGCAAATACAAACTAAGAAACATAAAATAAAAAAAGTACCTTGGCAAAATTGTTGTAACCCCCTCGCCCCGGTCTGGTCGGCTGACCGGTTCGAGTAGGCTACACGGGGAAAAACTGATGTGAAACTCGTTAAGGTCCCACCTCGGTTAGCGACCCTAGAAATATTTTTAGTTTATTATGGTCTTATCTAGATGCTTTTATTAAACCTATGTGTGAAACGACAACGGAAACAAGGCTCACGAGAAGTCTAACAGCAAACAGGGCCTAAGCCCAACTCTTGAGACCCATTAGAGATGTCAAACAACCCATTTTAGGCATGTGTTTCGAAACAGACGACACCCGTTTCGGAACACGGGCTTCAGTTTAAAAAGCAAGACACCCGTACCAACACGCTTCCACCTCGTTACGGAACAGGGTCACGTTTTGCCTAGGCGTTTCGATACCCGTTTCGAAATAGACGTTTACAGTGGCCAAAGCGTTTCGAAACCTGTTTCGAAACAGGGGCTCATAGTGGCCAAACCGTACCAAAACGTGTTCCAATATGGGGGACCCTGGAACCACACCCGTTTCGAAACGACCCAACTCATTTCGAAACACCTACAACCTGCAGTTTACCAAAATCAGTTTTACACATCTCTAAATGATCCCAAACACCCTAAACGACCCCAAGAAGCATACACAACATACAAACACACTCTAGAGGTATACACCATATATCAACCATGCTCAAGATACACAAGATATAAGATAGGCATCCAAATACAAGATCATACATTCACCACAAGGAAGCATACATAACTTTTAAGGTTACATGCCTTAGCCAACAAAACATATAAGCATTCAAGACATGCAACATAAACAAGGTTTACAATTCAAACAAAGCATCCAAAGGCCAAACCAATTCAACATACATCAAAGCTCAGATCAACAACACCTATCCCATTGCTTGACTATTACATTCTACAATTTAAAGATCATACTTGAGCTAACTGTAAGCAACACTTGGAGGCCTTTCCTTGCCCTTGCCACCCACAAGCTACTGATCTGCATTGTCGAACAAATAGAAGCGTAAGCATAAAAGCTTAGTGAGGATATGCTCATAAAACAAACCTTCGACAATGCAGGGTCCAAGCACGAGCAAGAATCAAAATAGAATGCATGGTCTTACCTCCAATCATCAAGAGCCAAAATAAAAGATGATGCATGAGCATATTATCAAAGTCATGCCATGATCAACAAGTCCATAACCACAACATAGAGAAACACATATAACCAAATATGAGTAACATAATCCACAATCCGTATTGGCACCTAGCTATAACTCGAATATGCGGATAACCGTTGGAACTCACATCCAACAACACAACCATTACTTGACGGTGGGATTACACTCATCACCGTTCACGCGGAGGGGATTCCACTCATCCTCACGTCTCATTTCACGCGGAGGGGATTCCACTCATCCTCACGCCAGTCGATGGGATTCCACTCATCACAGACGAATACATATAAGAAGATTTCTGGGCGAACCCGCACTCCATCTTGATGACTACCATCATCAAGACCACGCACGCTTAATGGTCTCCGATTTCCGTTATATTTTTCGGTAGCGCTCTCCGACCCGGTTCTCTACCAGGCCGGGAAGGGGGTGTTACACAAACACACTCTAGAGGTATACACCCTATAGCAACCATGCTCAAGATACACAAGATATAAGATAGGCATCCAAATACAAGATCATACATTCACCACAAGGAAGAATACATAACTTTTAAAGTTACATGCCTTAGCCAACAAAACATATAAGCATTCAAGACATGCAACATAAACAAGGTTTACAATTCAAACAAAGCATCCAAAGGCCAAACCAATTCAACATACATCAAAGCTCAGATCAACAACACCTATCCCATTGCTTGACTATTACATTCTACAATTTAAAGATCATACTTGAGCTAACCGTAAGCAACACTTGGAGGCCTTTCCTTGCCCTTGCCACCCACAAGCTATAAATTTGCATTGTCAAACAAAAAGGAGCGTAAGCATAAAAGCGTAGTGAGGGTATGCTCATAAAACAAACCTTCGACAACGCAGGGTCCAAGCACGAGCAAGAATCAAAATAGAATGCATGGTCTTACCTCCAATCCTCAAGAGCCAAAATAAAAGATGATGCATGAGCATATTATCAAAGTCATGCCATGATCAACAAGTCCATAACCACAACATAGAGAAACACATATAACCAAATATGAGTAACATAATCCACAATCCGTATTGGCACCTAGCTATAACTCGAATATGCGGATAACCGTTGGAACTCACATCCAACAACACAACCATTACTTGACGGTGGGATTACACTCATCACCGTTCACGCGGAGGGGATTCCACTCATCCTCACGTCTCATTTCACGCGGAGGGGATTCCACTCATCCTCACGCCAGTCGATGGGATTCCACTCATCACAGACGAATACATATAAGAAGATTTCTGGGCGAACCCGCACTCCATCTTGATGACTACCATCATCAAGACCACGCACGCATTTTGACTCGCGTGTGTACATTAAACATCCTAATGATCGATCACTTGTACCCATGCATACTAGTGTCAATACTACACATTTCATTAATCTTTCACAATATCATTTCATAACAACTTTTGTGCTTAGCACATACTCACCATGACTTACAGTCATGCACAAACCACATTTCCATGCCTAGCATGTACTCACCATGATCCTCGGATCATACAATCACCTCATAATCTCATTTCACATGTCAACACTACATGTATATCATTAATACAAATATCGCATCATAATTTATGCATATGTATGACACCATCATATTTATCATCAACATGCATATAACAATGCATTAAGCCATGCCTCAACATACATGCATAACAACATATACATATCCACCACAAACACGATTAAACACGAGGCATAAATCAACACTTTAAAGATCAACCAAGGTCTCTAACTAAAGCTTAGGATTAGGCTACCACTCTAATCCCAACTCTAGGTGGGTCTATCAATCCCAACCTAGTCCACATGCTTGAACCAATTGCTCAAATCCATTTAAAACGTAAAAAATGTTAAATATACCGCAACAAAGCCTACTGTCTGCGTTTTGGCAAGAAAGACTACAGTCTGAAGTATTCAGGCTTTAGCATTTGCTTTGTCTACAAGACAAGAACATATGAGCTTTTTTCTTGTTTTGTTTTCAAAAGGGAAATTCTATTGAGATAATATTTTCTGCATTGCTCCCCTAAAAATGGAGAGAGGGAGAGGGAGAGAGAGAGTGAGAGGAAGAGGGAGAGAGAGGGAGCAGAGGTTCAGTGAAGGGGTGCGCCATCGCCAGCCGGTGCACTGGAGTGGTCGAGGGTCGATAAACGACAGCCCACAAATACTACAAAGAAAAGTTGGGTCATCTTTGTAGATAATCTTAGTAAAAGGGTTTCGAGGGGTGCACTTAGAGAACTCTTCTACTTTCATGGCCGTGTAACCAGGGTGTATATTCCGGCAATGAACAAGAAACCAAAGTACTGATTCAGTACGTTTGCGTTAGTTCATTTTGCTTCGGAAGCAGATATGAACAATGCCATTGCAAAGGTTAACGATACTTGGATTGATAGAAGGAAGGTGTTCGTATCGAAGGCTAAGTTTCCAAAATCCGATCTTGACCAGGCTAACTCCAGATCTCAACCGGGTGGGCAAGATGTTGACAAGACTTAGGCCAAGATTTATCGTGGAGCGGGGGCACCGGCTACAAATAACAATCAAGCACGGGATGGTCGTTCTTTCAAAGAATTCTTGGTCAATAATAATGACAAAGCTAACTACACTCCCCCGGTGAATCCAGTGGGAACGGAGGAAGATTCAAGTGACGGTCCAAAAAACTTATTCGATTTTCCTATCCCACAAGAAACACTGTCCTGGATTAAGAACTCTTCCACAGGGGTCGTAAAGAGGAACTTCGATTTAGAGTTTATTCAACGAGCGTTAAGTAGTGATGGTATTGTCGCTAAAGTAGCCAAGTGGGGTTGCGCGGAGAACGCCTGTCTTATAACTTTCAACTCTTTGTCTGCCAAGGAGGCTGCATGGCGTAACAAAAAAAACGAAATGAGCTTCTGGTTTGATTTCTTTGAAGAGGAGATCGTCATTGAGGATTGCCCTCACTGTTATTGTTCCATTGAATTAATAGGGGTTCTGCTTACTTGTTGGCATGAAGATTTTTTGGTTAAAGTGGTACAAAGGTGGGGCAAGCTGGTTCTTATTAGGAAGGAGACGGTGGAGAAGTCAGACCTGTCCGCAGCTAGGTTCCTTCTCCGGGTGCCTAGTCAGTTTGTGATACCAAAGTCTTTAAGTATCAGCGTTAATGGTAGATCGTTTTTGGTAATCGTCAAGTGTGGAGGCGTGTCGTCGGGGTGGGAAGTGGAGGAGGATGGTAATTTGTATGATTTCGGGGTGGATAGCTCTACGGAGGGCCATGTAGATCCTCCGTTGGCCGATGACATGGTGCTGCCACCTCATATCCCTGTCCTGGCGGCGGGGATTCCCAATCATCCAGAAACTTTTGGGGAACAATGCAATCAGGTGCCAATCATTGATGACAGGGAAGGTGTGGTTTTCGAACAGTCAGACGCTCAGGATACATTCCTTAATTCCAACATGGTGGCTGACGTGGCTCCGGTGGGCCCACTTGTTGTGGGGTTAAGTCGATGCATGGATTTAGAGAAGGATAATGATCGTTCAAATACTCAGACGGCATATGCAGAAAAAGTTATGTTATCAGTAGGGCCTACGGAGAATTTACACTTGGGCCAAGTGAATGATATAAACTTGGGCCCGGTTATATCGGTGGGCTCGTCCCAATCTTTAGATAATGTCCATTTGCTGAAGGAAGTGGTTCCAGATAGCTTGGGTAATAGTTTGAGCTCCTCTGTCAGTTTGTCTATAGAGCTTAATGGTGTCGGAGTGAGTCTGGTTAGAAACAACCCGTGCGATCGGAGTCAAGCTAGGAGTCTCCCAACATCCTTTAATGGAACATATAATTTTTTCAATACAAACTTCAGAAGAACAATACGAAGCAAGGCTCGAGATTCGGCGGATAACATCTTTTTGGGGCAAATCTCGTCAAACTCAGAATCAAGCCAGAAATCGGATCATATTAGTTATTTGGAGGAAGCTCTGGCAGTTTGGGGGGTTAGCAACCTTCTGGGCGTGTCGTTCGTTGGTGGAAAGGAAGCAATGATTGAGAAAATTGTGGAATTAGAGAAAAGGGGCGATGAAGGTAAACCTAAATCTTCCTAGCTAATCTGTGAATTTCTTCTGTAGCTATAGGTTTTACATAAATGTCAATGGAGTGGTCAATCATTACATGGAACATAAGAGGGTTAGGAAAAGCGGAAAAACTTCGCGCGGTGAGAACTTTATTTGTCAGGAAAAAACCAAAATTGATGTTTCTACAGGAGACTAAAGTCGGTAATTTCAGTGTATCAATGTTTAGAAGACTTGGAATTACCCAGAATTTTGAGAAAGTCTATGTACCTTCAAGTGGTACGGCTGGAGGCTTATTATCAGTGTGGGACTCGGATTTTCTGAAGGTATCTCAGGTATTTACTTTTCCTAGATTCATTGCCGTCCTGGGGGTAGTAAAAGGAAGCCAACAGAGCTGTGGATTCGTAAATGTGTATGGCCCGGCGGTTGAAGCTGATAGAGAAGGTTTTTTCGATGAATTATCAGAATTCATAATGACGCACAAGGTCATATGGTGCATCGGAGGGGATTTCAACGCATACATAGGGGCAGAGGAGAAAATCGGCTTTTCGGTAAACTCCCATACTGTTAACTTATTCAGATCTTTTATTCAGAGAGTAGCACTTGTTGATTTGCCGATGAGTGGAGGTTCGTTCACCTGGTCTAATAATAGGGATCCGCCAACTTTTATTAGACTGGATCGATTCCTAGTAGATAGGCATATTCTGGCATTATTCCCCAATACGCAACAACTTTTGTTGGCGAAATCTATTTCGGACCATAACCCGGTGTGTTTGGAGAATGCTGAGTTGATTTTGAAGGCGAGACCGTTTAAATTGTTCCAATATTTTGATGAAGGAAGAAGGGTTCGATAAGCTTGTGGAAGCTGCTTTCTCTACAAACAAAAGAAGTAAGGGTTTGTTCGTAACTCTGAAAGGGCTTAAGAAGGATATTAAGCAGTGGTCCTCTTCGAAACCTGCGGATTTAAGGCAAAAAATTTGTATACTGGAAGATCAAATTGAGATCGCAGAGAAGAATATCCAACATGGCAGTGCAAGTCCAGATCTCTAGGTCCTTAGGAAAAAGCTGTGGGGTTATTTGCGAAAGGAAGAAAGTATTTGGCTACAAAACTCGCGTTTGAAGTGGTTCAAGGAAGGTGACAGAAATACTCGCTATTTTCACATGGTTGCTTCTAATAGACGTCGCACGAACACTATTAACTCACTTGTGATTGAAGATCAGACCACCTCGGATCAAGAGATTATAAGGAATGGTTTCTTTGAGCACTTTCACAAAGTGTATAACCAGTCTAATACCCTCCCAATTGATGAGCTAAACTTGAACTTTGCGAAATTATCTCCTGAGCAAAGTAAAAGTTTAGAAAAGCAGTTTTCCGAAGATGAAGTTTGGGCTGCAATAGCCTCCACAGATAGCTCTAGAGCACCCGGTCCAGACGGATACACGATGGGATTTTTTAAAAAATTCTGGTCATATTTAAAGGAAGAGCTACTTAAAGTCTTTAATGACTTCTATGTACATCGTAAGTGGCACAATGGCATCAACCATTCTTTTATCTCCCTCATTCCAAAGAAATTGGGGCCGATGTGCCCGGAGGACTTCAGACCTATAAGTCTAGTAGGCGGCATATACAAAATCATCTCCAAGGTTTTATCCAGAAGACTTAGCTTGTGCATGGATGCTGTGGTAAGTAAAGCACAATTCGCTTTTATTCCTGGTCGGAGTATTCTTGAATGTTCCCTAGTAGCAAATGAGGGGATTGACTACATACGCAAGCAGGGTCGGAAGGGTTCGATATTCAAAATAGATTTCAAAGGGGCGTACGATTCTGTAGATTGGTCTTTCCTTCTTAGAGTCTTACGAGAGATGGGTTTCGGTGAACGCTGGTGCAAATGGATACATCAATGTGTTACTTCTGCGTCTATATCCGTTCTAGTAAATGGCCTCCCAACCAAGCAATTCCGTATATCTAGAGGGCTACGGCAGGGTTGTTCCCTCTCCCCTTTGCTGTTTAACCTTATTGGGGAAGCCCTACATCTCATGCTTGAGAAAGCCACATCCATTGGGTTATTCCGAGGTTTTTCGATTGGGCGTGAGGAAAATATGTTTCATATATCTCACCTCCAATATGCAGATGATTTGATAATTTTTTGTGCCCCGTCTATTGGAGAGATAAAGAATGTGAAGCGGATTTTACGGATCTTTGAATTGGCTGCGGGTCTACAACTTAATCTAAGTAAGAGTAGACTCTTTGGAATTAATGTGGAGGATCATGTTGTGGCAAACTGGGCTGCTCAAATCGGATGCATTAATGCTCAACTCCCATCGCAGTATTTAGGCCTCCCTCTTGGAGCGAAAAGAAATTCGTTATCGCTTTGGGAACCTGTGGTAGAGAAATTCTATAAAGCCTTAGCATCTTGGAAGTCTAGTTTCTTGTCTTTTAGTGGAAGGCTGGTGCTAATAAGGTCAGTGCTCACTGCCCTCCCTCTATACTACATGTCTATTTTTCAGATGCCAGTGTCAATTGCAAATAAACTTAACAGTTTAATGGCTAACTTCCTTTGCGGATCTTCGGAGAGTCGCAAGGCTATACATTGGAAGAAATGGAGTGATCTGAGCCTTCCTTTGAACTGTGGCGGTTTATGGATACACAACCTCCGGGTACAAAACCAAGCACTTTTAGGGAAATGGGTCTGGAATTTTGTAAACGTCAAGGAAAGTATGTGGAAAACGATCGTCTGCAGTAAACTGAATTGGGACACGACTGCTATCACCCCTGCTAGACATAACCATCGTCTCTCTTCGTGGATTTAGAGGGATATGTCGAATTCTTTTTATGAGAAAAACTCTCGGGGAAGGTCTCTCGAAGACAACTTAATTTTGCACTTGGGAGATGGATCATCCATTAAATTTTGGACGGATCATTGGTTAGGGGAGGCTCCTCTTAAAACAGCTTTTCCGAGGATTTACGCTCTTTCTAACAACAAAGAGGGCGTGGTTACTGATTTTGGACAGAAATTGGGTGCTCACTGGAACTGGAATATCTCTCTCCGGCGTGAGTTGTTCGATTGGGAATGGTATCAATGGGAAGCTTTTTTGGCTGTTTTAGACTCATATGTTGATAAAGGTTTCAGTCGAGACTGTTACACTTGGAAGGAATCTAGCGAAGGCATTTACACAGCAAAGGAAGGATATAATTACCTCATTCAGCAGGTTAACACTTCCACCTTTTGGAAGAATCTGATCTGGAATAATAGAGTGCCCCCTCGGGTGAGCTTCTTCCTTTGGAAAGCTTCGCATCAGAAAATCCCTGTCATAGCACTTCTCATTAGCAGAGGGGTCCCTCCTTCGATTGATACTTGCTTCCCTCTGTGTCGGGACGCACTAGAGTCCCCGAATCATTTACTTCTGTATTGCAGGATTTCTTGGAGGCTCTGGATGTTCTTTGCTGCTATGTGGAAGATTGATTGGATAATGCCGGAATGTGTATCAGCGAGTATCATGATGTGGGATAGTTTCTTCCCAGCTAAACATAAAGCTTCCCCTGGCTCTTTAGTTCCAGCTGTGGTGCTATGGTCCATTTGGCTGCAGAGAAATGACTTGATTTTTCGTGAAGGTAAGATGGATTTTCTGAAACTTTGTTTTGTTGCTAAGTTCCGACTGGTGTCCTGGTTCAAAGCCGCAAACGAAGACTGCTTGGTATCCTTCGATGACCTTATGGCAGATCCGACCATAGTGGATAAGGCTGGCTTATCTAAAAAGAAGACGGCGAAAATCGGGGGTTAGTCTCCTCCACCTTTGGGTTTCATAACCATCAACACGGACGGTGCTTCATCTAGAGAAAGGCGGACTGGTGGCATTGGCGGTTTAGCACGAAATTCAACCGGAACTTGCGTCTTCTCATTCTCAGAATCAGCAGGCCCGGGGCCTCCGATATTGATGGAATTGCTGGCTATCAAAATGGGTCTTGTTAAGTTTACTTCAAACTCAGCGTGTAGGATGTCGCGGGCAATTGTGGAAATCGACTCGGAAATTGCGGTTAAATGGTTGAAGAATCAGAATTCATGCCCAGAAATTTTCAAAGACCTGGTTTGCAGCATCGTATCGCTAGGCAACTTGGTTGGATGTGTGTTCAAAGCTATTCCAAAGTTGTTCAACATAGAGGCTGATGTCTTGGCTAAAGCAGGCATAGGGTAAAGTTTAATTGTATTAGCAATAGACGGGTATGTAGATGAAGTTTATCATGTTTTCTTAAGTCTGGTTTGTACTGAACTTTTCAAACTTTGTGGAAATAATAATTGATGGCACTCTTTTCCCCCTTCCGCTATTATCCGTCTATGTGATGGATGATATGGGGGGGGGGGGTTTAACGAGGCCAAATTCTTATAAAAAAAAATCCATTTAAAACATTTTAACCACTCACCTTCATTTCCAAGCTCAACACCAAGTAACCAACACCTTCAAATTTTCCGGATTCGCTCCCGAGGCTTCACCAACACAAAATCTCGCTTCTAATCACCTCACCTCAACACAAGCAAAACAACTTCAAATCAACTCAAACATCAAAGTAGCTAATCCGGAATACTAATCAAACATCAAACACAACAATTCAAGTCATGAACAACCCCCAAAATCACCAAACCCGAGCATCCCTTATACCCAACCCAAAACTTGTGATTTCAACACATTTAACACTTCCAAATGCTTCCAAAACAGCCCCCAACTATTACCCTAACATTAACCCTCAAATTTAAACACAAACCATACCCAAAACTCATCCCAAAACCCTTCAAACCCCCCCATTAAAACTCAAATTCGGGAATCAACATAAAACCATGTAAAAATCAACTATGTTGGACCTTATGGGTAGTAAACAACATATATAACATTAATAAATCAAAAGCTTTAGTTAAAGCTAATAAAGTTCACATTTTTAAACCAAACTTTCAAAACTCCAAAATACAAAACCATGGGTTTTAATGAAATCTAATAGTACAAGCATGTAGAGGAAAGAGAGGACAAGTTAAATATATGTTTACCTTTCGAAAATCACCAAAGATGAGGAAGAATGGTGATGGAATAGTGGTTCCCATGGAGGGAGAGGTTTTTGTCGTTGAAATGTTTAAAGAAGAGGAAGAAGGTGAGTTAAATGGGGGTTTTAAAATAAAATGAGCTTTTATTTTCCAAGACCCAATATTTACAAGAGAGCCATTAATGAAAAATGGCTATCTTCTACTATTCAAAAATTCATGTACTTTGGGTTCTTATTTAATTTAAAATTGGATCCAACATATTAAATGGATTTTTAAAACAAAAAGGGAAACCCGAAACATTATTTTAATATTATTTTCTCCCGGCCCCCAAACCCGGGTGTTACAACTCTCCCCCACTTAATGAAATTTCGTCCCTGAAATTTATTGGACAGGAATACCACGAAATCTACTCTTCCACACATACTTTCTCACCACAACATACTAACCAACTCGGTAGACTTACCACACAACATTAGCTATCTGATGCTAAGATTTCAACTGGTCCCTCAAGGCATGTCAATTTCAAACTTAACTCAATCTCTTCGCAAACATGGCATGGGACAAATCTGACTCACACTTCCAAATCATAGATACACAGGACACATCACAAACTTCTTTCTAACTCTGGTGGTGACCGTAACAAATAAACAACCGAACTAGCCCAATTCACAAACTCATACAGCACTGTTAAAAACTTGATCGATAACTCTCTCTGATTGACCATCTGACTTCAACGGGTAACCAAGAACTATGCATACATCTTCAAGAGTCTAGTTGAAATCTCGAATCTCTATCGGCCACTATCGATTTCAAGCCACTGTGCAACTCACTCTCTTGGTAAAGCAAGACTCTGCCATCTTACACAAGGTACAAGTAACGTGAACATGTATAAAATGAGCACACTCAATGCAACTATCATTGTTTACACGACTAAGCTCCCACGGAGGAAATCAAAGGCGAATCAGACACAAGGTCCCTCAAATCTGTTACCCACTTTCATCAAGAATCTTCCATGGATGTAACAACTAGAAGAAAACTGAAGCTCGGTCTTGACTCGCTGGCAAAATATACACTTACTCTCATACTGAACCACATTATCCCTCATCTCAATCCAGAAGTACTCATCTTCAACCAGGAATTGCTTGAACGCCTAGCCCAAGGTGGTTTTAAGGAAATTGATTATAATCATGTCTCCCACGATAAAAACCGGAGAGCACAGTACGATGAAAGTTGTAAGATGCAATACAAACGAACTGCCAAGTGCTTCGGCCAAAACAATACGTCTTAAAACATTATGCCAATCGGTACAACTATTCTGTCTCTGAAATGCAAAACTCTATCATCTCTGAAATTGTATTATGATGGTCTTCTTTCTGCTATGTCTTGCACGTGAGGTGCCAAGAACCTGTCTTGCATCTGTTTCTCTTTAAGTACCTGACTCAAAGTAGGCTTAACATGAAACTCGGCCACAAAACTACTATCACTCGGTAAACTGGATCCGGCAATTACAACTCGCAACCCAACTACTACTAATCTAACAACAAATATAACTCGGAACATCGGTTACTACGTCAACTCTCTTCGGACGGTACTCAATCTTGAGATTACGATCTTCAAGTAATTCTAACACTTTATGCTATTCAAGTTTCAACCCTTCATAAGTCGTCTAATATTTCAAGTTCTGATGATAAGTATATCGTGCATTTCTTACTATACGTGCTTTGTCTCTAGGTCTTCAAAGCAATTACAACTGTAATTAACTCTATGTCTTGTGTCGGATCATTATGTTCCAAGTCTTTCAACTATCTCGATGAATAAGCCACAATCTCCTGTCTTGCATAAGCACACAACCTAATCCTACACGTAGCGTATCACTATAGTTCACAAACTCTTTCTCTAATATAGGCTGGATCAAGGTCGAAGATTTCATCAAGTTTCTTTCGGTTTCTCAAGGGCTCGTTGTCTCGCATCTGGTCACACAACTGGACATCCTTTTGTAGCAATATGTCAAAGGAGCAGCTACCTTTAAAAGATCATTTACAAACCTCCGATAGTAACATTGCTAGACTTAGAAACTATAGATTACTGTCACAGTCTTCAATTTCTTCCAACTCACATCTTCTTATGCCTACTTGGGATTTACTCTAATACACTCGGCTAATCTACATGTCCTAGGAGGACATCTTCCTTGACTCGGAGTTCACATTTGTTCAACCGGTACACAACTGATCCTCTAATAGGATCTACCACACTAACTCTAAAGCTTGTCATGGTCTTCTTCGGTACGTGAACATATCCATGTATCATCTATGAGGACTACTACAACTGATCAAGGAATTCAAGAAATATTCTGCTCAACATCTCTATAAAAGTAACTAACACACTAGTCAAACAAAGCGGCATAACTCAGAACTCCAAGTGATCATAACTTGCCCCGAAAACTGTCTTCGGTACATCAACTTCTCTCACTTCCAACTGGTAGTAATCGGATCTCAAATTAATCTTCGAAAAGACTGGTGCACACATTAACTGATCAACAAATCACTGACACTTGTTTCAACTACCTGAAATCTAAACACATTCTCGTGTTGTCTTCACTCCTTTTTCACAAATTGCATTGTCATACTCTAAGATGATGTACTAGGCCTAATGAATCTACGGTCTAACAAATTTCGTAGTTGATTCTTCAACACTCTCAATTCTGTCGGGAATCATAAGATACATAGCAATCAAACATGAGCAAACTCGGAGACAGTCTCAATAACAAACTCTTCTTCCCTATCAAAAGACAAACTGAGTAATTCTTCCAAACACTTCTAGGGAAACACAAACTATTCTAACATTCTGCGGTCTAATCTTGATCCAAAAATCAAATCCATCACACTTGTTAGGCAAGTCTGCCAACTAAACTCAATCGATCTTTGACCTTTAAAGCTGGATCAACATTCGACAAGAAGTTCACATCCTCACCTACTACTATAGTCTCACAGAAATCTTCCACTTCGAGGCAACTCTCTCTTTGTCTCAAAGTATACCCTAACTCTGTGTTCTTCAAGCTAAACCATGCCAAAGGTTACATCGACACCGTAAAAGGACATTTACTTTACATTTACTAGAAACACGTAACCCTGAACCATCAACAAACATCTTCTGTACATTTTTCTGACCACCACTATCTCACCACAAAGGACTAGTCACGTGCGTCCCTACGTCTAAGATCTCAACAAGTATATCTAATTGCAACCTCACAAGTACACAACTGTTAGTCTTCGGCCCTCTTGTTTTCAGGCTGGTTCTTCAACAAAATCCAACTCTTCTAAACCGTTCTTAGAGCATCTCGAAACCTCAAGATTTAGTTCTGATCACACACAAACAACTATGCTTGAACTTGTTCTACAACATCGGTCCTGACGACTCAAAACATCCTACTACCAAACAATTTGAAGCTAAAGCTCAAGACTTCTTTCTCAGCTCAACTATACCAGAAACGACTTCATCTCTCCTTCTTGCTGGAAGACAACTCAGACGCACACTGGTCCAATCACACAAATTGATTCCCACTCACGGATACTGACCGGCTGTCTTGTATTAAAACCATAGGCCGAACCCCAAAGATCACCAACTAACATTTCTGAGTTTCAGATTACTCACACGAGACCCTTACCCTGATCTCGCCAAAGGAACTAAGATGCTCACACCTACCTCTAACACCTCATCGAGCACCAACAAACTTTGCATGCTTGCTAACAACATACAGAAGTACAGATTCAAAATCGACCGGAGGGAACAAACTAAAAAATGTACCAATGGCTTATCTACTATAACATCGATACCACTCTGAATCACGCTCACAGTTCTTCACTTCGTTTTACTAACTAACACCAGAAACGATCACATCGTCCCTCCTCAACAGGAATCAACCCGCATACACACATGCTCAAACAAACAAATTGTACATTAACTCTGGAACAACCATACCCCTAACTATAGCAAAGAACTTCCTCAACATCATCCCCATTTTCAGAAACCACAACTTCTACTTACCGATTCACGGCCCACACACTGGCCTCAAACTTACTAAAAGCAATAAATCAACAACAACAACAATTTAACATACAAACTGGGTTAGCAAAGGAAAGGGTCCAAGTGGCTCAAGTATGATTCCCTCACTTAAAAATATCTTTTTTCTGATGTAATAGAAGCAATGGGACTCTACTCAACAAGCTTCAAGCAACATGCATTCACAATCAAACAAACATACATCAAGCATACTTGATAAACAAGCAAACATGCTTACAAGGCAAGCAAACACTGTGCATATCAATATAAAAACTTAACTTACCTCACTTACCTGCCCAAGGTCTCGGTAACCTTAGGCTCTGATACCAACACATGTAACCCCCTCGCCCCGGTCTAGTCGGCTGACCTATTTGAGTAGGCTACACGGGGACAAACCGATGTGAAACCCGTTAAGGTCCCACCTCGGTTAGCGACCCTAGAAAACTTTTTAGTTTATTATGGTCTTATCTAGATGCTTTTATTAAACCTATGTGTGAAACGACAACGGAAACAAGGCTCACGAGAAGTCTAATAGCAAACAGGGCCTAAGCCCAACCCTTGAGACCCATTAGAGATGTCAAACAACCCATTTTTAGGCCTGTGTTTCGAAACAGACGACACCCGTTTCAGAACACGGGCTTCAGTTTAAAAAGCAAGACACCCGTACCGAAACGCTTCCACCCTTTTCAAAACAGGGTCACGTTTTGCCTAGGTGTTTCGATACCCGTTTCGAAACATGTGTTTACAGTGGCCAAAGCGTTTCGAAACTTGTTTCGAAACAGGGGCTCATAGTGGACAAACCGTACCGAAATGTGTTTCGATACGAGGGACCCTGGAACTACACCCGTTTCGAAACGGCCCAACTTGTTTCGAAACACCTGCAGCCTGCAATTTTCCAAAATCAGTTTTACACATCTCTAAACGATCCCAAACACCCTAAACGACCCCAAGAAGCATACACAACATACAAACTGTCACATCCCAAAAACCGGTCTAGTCGGAATTAGGTTCCGGTGACCGAGTATTTTATATCGGTTCTATAAAGTATTTGATCATATTAATTATTCAGGTTTATTATTATTTGATTATTCGGGTCTAGTAAAAAATTAGATTCGAAACCTATTTATTCGGTTTATTATTATTATTATTATTATTATTATTATTATTATTATTATTATTAAAATAGTAAAGGAATTACCGTGTGATTCCTTCAAAATGAAGGAATTGCTAAGCAATTCCCACGTAACAAGGCCACATGGCCAAAGGAAATTTAAGGGTGGCAATTATGCCACTACGTGGCAAGCAAATGGCAAGTATAGCCACTACACGTGGATTGTGAATTCACAATTGAATTCAATTCAGCAAAGGCTCAGTATGTATATATATATATAAGAGGGGATAGTGCGCAAGAAGAGAGAAAAAAATTATATGGAGAGGTTCGGTGAAGCAGAGAATTAAGGAGGAAATGTTGCGTATATGCCAAGGGAAAATTAGGAAACGGGAGGAGCAAATTCGGTTCATTAATAAGGTTGGAAAGTTAGAATTTTTGGGTTAAACAATATCGAATCTCTGCCGACGTCGGGGTAAGATCAAATCCTTGGTTGGTCTAAGTTTCGGTATCGGGTTTGAATAATATTTTTATATTTATTCGATATTGTCTTGTCAGTCCTAACCGATTCCTATTTAATCTAGTTCAAGAAGTCGTGAAAGAACAACCTCCAACCAAGGGAAAAGGTGACGTTATAAGGGAACCCTAATATCGAGGTGAGTGTAGATGCATTTGTCTCGGGTGACACGGTGTCATTCCGATATTTGTTCCTATGTTCTGATATGTGAGTGTAGCTGCATCTCGAGTTAGGCAAGGGCCTACTCGAATTTGTTGTTATATTTATTAGTACTAACCTTTGAGTTAGAAGCATTATGTCATCGATCATATGTTGGTAAGTGTTCGGTAAGCATTGCATTGATTCTATGATTCATAGTATGATTATTGTTGTCATCATTGAAAGCATTGACATGTGATAAGTATGACATGAATTATTGATATTGTTTATTGATATGAAATATTGTTATGAATCATGAAAAATGAATCTTGGATTCGAAGTATTGGATACAATTGGCATGCCATAGAATTCATGAGCTCATTGGTACGGGTATTGGGCTTCGGCCATTGGTGCGGCGGAGGGATGTGTTGTGTATTGGTCAATTGGTGCGGCGGAGGGATTATGACATGACCATTATTGTTGGTGATGTGGTGGAATTCGCGTATCCAAATACTGTTGAATCGGTCCAGGGAAAATATTGATTATTGATATTGTTTTTGTTATGATTGGATAACATGTCTTTCATTTATAATATGTATATATATTGCTTATGTGAAATGTGCCATTGAAGTATGCAGCATTGCATAACATGTTCATTCATTGTTATTGGCTACCTCACTTAGACTATGTAAGTCTAATGCATTCATTTGCATAACATTTCAGGCTAACAAAGTGTTCGGTCCGAGATCGGAGCAGTCAAATGATCGGCAAGTCACCACAAGCTAAGAGTAATGTGTTTTGTCCTTATGAACTCCTAGTATGGTGGCAAAGTAGTTAAAGTAATTATACTAGTTTTGTGGCCCTATTATTGTGTATATGTTGTCTATGTTTTGTATAAGATTTTAAAGCTAAAATGACTTTTGAGTTAGTAATAAAATTGATATATTGGCACTAAAATATTGATTAAAAGTCTAAAATTTATGTCTCCGATTTCCGTTATATTTTTCGGTAGCGCTCTCCGACCCGGTTCTCTACCAGGCCGGGAAGGGGGTGTTACACAAACACACTCTAGAGGTATACACCCTATAGCAACCATGCTCAAGATACACAAGATATAAGATAGGCATCCAAATACAAGATCATACATTCACCACAAGGAAGAATACATAACTTTTAAGGTTACATGCCTTAGCCAACAAAACATATAAGCATTCAAGACATGCAACATAAACAAGGTTTACAATTCAAACAAAGCATCCAAAGGCCAAACCAATTCAACATACATCAAAGCTCAGATCAACAACACCTATCCCATTGCTTGACTATTACATTCTACAATTTAAAGATCATACTTGAGCTAACTGTAAGCAACACTTTGAGGCCTTTCCTTGCCCTTGCCACCCACAAGCTACTGATTTGCATTGTCGAACAAATAGAAGCGTAAGCATAAAAGCTTAGTGAGGATATGCTCATAAAACAAACCTTCGACAATGCAGGGTCCAAGCACGAGCAAGAATCAAAATAGAATGCATGGTCTTACCTCCAATCATCAAGAGCCAAAATAAAAGATGATGCATGAGCATATTACCAAAGTCATGCCACGCTCAACAAGTCCATAACCACAACATATAGAAACACATATAACCAAATATGAGTAACATAATCCACAATCTGTATTGGCACCTAGCTATAACTCGAATACGCGGATAACCGTTGGAACTCACATCCAACAACACAACCATTACCTGATGGTGGGATTACACTCATCACCGTTCACGCGAATGGGATTCCACTCATGCTCATGCCTCATTTCACGAGGAGAGGATTCCACTCATCCTCACGCCCGTCGATGGGATTCCACTCATCACCGACAAATACATATAAGAAGATTTCCGTGCGAACCCGTACTCCATCTTGATGACTACCATCATCAAGACCACGTGCGCAATTTGACTCACGTGTGCACACTAAACACCCCAATGATCGATCATTTGTACCCAAGCATACTAGTGTCAATACTACACATTTCATTAATCTTTCACAATATCATTTCATAACAACTTCCGTGCTTAGCACGTACTCACCATGATTTACCGTCATGCACAAACCACATTTCAATGCCTAGCATGTACTCACCATGATCCTCGGATCATACAATCACCTCATAATCTCATTTCACATGTCAACACTACATGTATATCATTAATACAAATATCGCATCATAATTTATGCATATGTATAACCCCATCATATTTATCATCAACATGCATATAACATTGCATTAAGCCATGCCTCAACATACATGCATAACAACATATACATATCCACCACAAACACGATTAAACACGAGGCATAAATCAACAATTTAAAGATCAACCAAGGTCTCTAATTAAAGCTTGGGATTAGGCTACCACTCTAATCCAACACTAGGTGGGTCTACCAATCCCAACCTAGTCCACATGCTTGAACCAATTTCTCAAATCCATTTAAAACATTTTAACCACTCACCTTCATTTCCAAGCTCAACACCAAGCAACCCACACCTTCAAATTTTCGGATTCGCTCCTGAGCCTTCACCAACACAAAATCTCGCTTCTATTCACCTCACCTCAACACAAGCAAAACAACTTCAAATCAACTCAAACATCAAAGTAGTTAATCCGGAATACTAATCAAACACCAAACACAACAATTCAAGTCATGAACAACCCCTAAAATCACCAAACCCGAGCAGCCCTTATACCCAGCCCAAAACTTTTGATTTCAACACATTTAACACTTCCAAAACAGCCCCCAACTATTACCCTAACATTAACCCTCAAATTTCAACACAAACCATACCCAAAATGCATCCCAAAACCCTTCAAAAACCCCTATTAAAACCCAAATTTGGGAATCAACATAAAACCATATAAAAATCAACTATGTTGGACCTTATGGGTATTAAACAACATATATAACATTAATAAATCAAAAGCTTTAGTTAAAGCTAATAAAGTTCACATTTTTAAACCAAATTTTCAAAACTCAAAAATACAAAATCATGGGTTTTAATGAAATCTAAGAGTACAAGCATGTAAAGGAAATAAATGACAAGTCAAATATATGTTTACCTTTCGAAAATCACCAAAGATGAGGAAGAATGGTGATGGAATAGTGGTTCCCATGGAGGGAGAGGTTATTGTCGTTGAAATGTTTGAAGAAGAGGAAGAAGGTGAGTTAAATGGGGTTTTTAAAATAGGGTAAACTACTGTGCAGGTCCCTTATGTTTAACGAGTGTACAGAGTTAGTCACCACTTTTGAAAAGTGCATATTAGTAGTCCTCTACGTTTGCGATGTGTAAATACTTGGTCACTCCGACGTTAACTCCGTTAGTCCCCTAACGGAATGCTGATGTGGCGAAAGGATAAATTACTGCAATAGCCATTAAAATTTATCTCATGTACATTTTTTCTCCTCAATTTAAAAAAGTAAACATTATAGTCACTAATAAAACTATTTCTTTATAATTTCACCCTTAAATTTTTAAAAATTCATTTTTCAATCCTAAAACTTTACAATCAATTAACACAATAATATTATAAATGCTTAGATGAAAAATAGGTGCCCAAAGTATACCCTTTGAAACTTAGGTGCCCAAATTGCTCCTATTTAATAACTCAAATTTAAAAATTTAGTCCACTAATTACTAAAAAATTCGAATTATTGGAATTTCTATTTTATAATTCAAACTTTATTTTGAATTTTTGAGTCGAGTATTTTCACATCAAACCAAAAAAATTAATTTTTTCGAGTCAAGTCGAGTTATTGGAATTTCTATTTTATAATTCAAACTTTATTTTGAATTTTTGAGTCGAGTTTATGAAATTATGAGTCGAGTATTTTCACATCAAACCTAAAAATTTAATTTTTTCGAATCAAGTCGAGTGTTGTACTTCCCTACATATAATTTTTAATTTTAATCCGTGTTTGTCCCAAGCATAATTAAAAAAGCTGACGAAGAGCGTTTGAAAAATCCCTATCACCAGAGATCAACAGATAATTACCGGGAGCAGGATTATCAACTGCCCAAAACAGCATATCAACTAGAATCTTTTTATCGCTCGCATCTTTCACACCTGCTCATATTTAAACCTTAATTCATCAACAACCTTATTCTTTCTCTAACATCTTAATCTCAAATTTAACTTCATCACAGAAATTAAAATAAAACTCTTGATCTGAGCACAGTAATTAACGCAAAACTAAGTTTCAAATCATTGCAGCACTAACGCAACAAAAAAATAACTAGTACATGAATCCAATTATACAACCTTTAGTGCATCGCCCAGGGAATTAGAATTTAAAAAGCTGACACATAATTTCATGCTTGGGACAAACACGGATTAAAATTAAAAATTATATGTAGGGAAGTGCAACACTCGACTTGATTCGAAAAAATTAAATTTTTAAGTTTGATGTGAAAATACTCGACTCATAATTTCATAAACTCGACTAAAAAATTCAAAATAAAGTTTGAATTATAAAATAGAAATTCCAATAACTCGACTTGACTCGAAAAAATTAAATTTTTTGGTTTGATGTGAAAATACTCGACTCATAATTTCATAAACTCGACTAAAAAATTCAAAATAAAGTTTGAATTATAAAATAGAAATTCCAATAACTCGACTTGACTCGAAAAAAATTAAATTTTTTGGTTTGATGTGAAAATACTCGACTCATAATTTCATAAACTTGACTCAAAAATTCAAAATAAAGTTTGAATTATAAAATAGAAATTCCAATAACTCGACTTGACTCAAAAAAATTAAATTTTTTGGTTTGATGTGAAAATACTCGACTCATAATTTCATAAACTCGACTAAAAAACTCAAAATAAAGTTTGAATTATAAAATAGAAATTCCAATAACTCGACTTGACTCGAAAAAATTAAATTTTTTGGTTTGATGTGAAAATACTCGACTCATAATTTCATAAACTCGACTCAAAAATTCAAAATAAAGTTTGAATTATAAAATAGAAATTCCAATAACTCGACTTGACTCGAAAAAATTAAATTTTTTGGTTTGATGTGAAAAAACTCGACTCATAATTTCATAAACTCGACTCAAAAATTCAAAATAAAGTTTGAATTATAAAATAGAAATTCCAATAACTCGACTTGACTTGAAAAAATTAAATTTTTTGGTTTGATGTGAAAATACTCGACTCATAATTTCATAAACTCGACTAAAAAATTTAAAATAAAGTTTGAATTATAAAATAAAAATTCCAATAACTCAAATTTTTTAGTAGTTAGTGGACTAAATTTTTAAGTTTGAGTTATTAAATAGGAGCAATTTGGGCACCTAAGTTTCAAAGGGTATACTTTGGGCACCTATTTTTCATCTAAGCATTTATAATATTATTGTGTTAATTGATTGTAAAGTTTTAGGATTGAAAAATGAATTTTTAAAAATTTAAGGGTGAAATTATAAAGAAATAGTTTTATTAGTGACTATAATGTTTACTTTTTTAAATTGAGGAGAAAAAATGTACATGAGATAAATTTTAATGGCTATTGCAGTAATTTATCCTTTCGCCACATCAGCAATCCGTTAGGGAGCTAACGGAGTTAACGTCGGAGTGACCAAGTATTTACACATCGAAAACGTAGAGGACTACTAATATGCACTTTTCAAAAGTGGTGACTAACTCTGTACACTCGTTAAACATAAGGGACCTGCACAGTAGTTTACCCTTTAAAATAAAATGAGCTTTTATTTTCCAAGACCCAATATTTACAAGAGTGCCATTAATGAAAAATGGCCCTCTTCTACTATTCCAAAATTCATGAACTTTGGGTTCTTATTTAATTTAAAATTGGATCCAACATATTAAATGGATTTTTAAAACAAAAAGGAAAACCCGAAACATTATTTTAATATTATTTTCTCTCGGGCCCCAAACCCGAGTGTTACAATTGTCTTGATTAACAACACATGTTAGCAAGCAAAATCCGGTCCTAGTTCTGTTTTCAGGTATCTCATTGTAGTAATGGCAACATATAAGCAAATTCAAGTGCAACAACCAAGCATCTCATGGTTCAATTCATCAACATGTCATATTGGCTTTCAAGTGATAATCCATAACCATTTTTCAACTCAAAACACAATAAGTACGCGGATTACAAGCGTTGTCCCATAAGCTCCATACACACTACCAAACACTCAAGGTGGAGTTTACCGATACAATCACAACCCTTCAACACCCATGACGGAGTCTACGGTACAATTACAACCCCTCCACATCACTCATTGGTAGTTGTATAACATCACTAACGAGAACACGGGACACACAACACAAGATCCTCACATGGCATTTTAACCACCATTATGATCTTAGACATCTCGTTAGTGTTCTTGGATGGAGTTTACGGTACCATTACAACCCCTCAACATCCAAGGTGACTTTATTCACGGTGCACCCAATCCTATAGCCGGCTAACTATATCCGATTCAAGTACTTTTAAACCAACACATCACTTGCCAATATACATCATTTACCATCAACAATCCACTGTTTTAAAGCACTTAACAAAGCCATTAAACAATCATGCATCACAATGCATCAAACCACATTTATTAATGTTCAAATCAAGGATCTCTTACCTTGAGCATCCTCCAACCCATGGCTTACAAAACCAGCATTAAACATGGTAAATTATGCTTTCAAAACAGAATTTAAACATGCAAAATAAACACATTGCATTCAACCATCTCATGGTTCATCAAAAAGAGAGTTTCTCCGAAAACTTACTCTTGAGCTTAGCTAAGTTGTTTAGACTTAAACTAAGCTCCCATAACCTTCAAACATTGGTTTCAAAGCTGAAAACCAAACTTCACTCACTGATTCCGTTTCGCAAGCTTGCCGAAACGCCGATCAAGCCTCCGGATCAACACCACAAGGATCCGAAGATGTCTCCCTTGTTTTAAACACATCAAAGCAGAGGATTAATGCATCATCATGCATTAAAATCTTCAGCCAAAACACCTAAACTCGCTGCTCTCATCAAAACTCACATTTCGGCTACCAAACACAACCGAAATCACATCCAAACACCTCTACAACATTACCCAGCCAAGATCCATCAATTCCAATCATTCTTAGACATCAATTAACATCCAAAAAGGACCTAATCACGTCCTTATACCTCCAGCTATAGCAGAACATCAAAATCACCCCAAAAACCACCAATAACTCAAGTAAAAACTTAGGAAAATCAACCTATTAAGGATTGCATTGATTAAACCTCAATTACACATCATTTAGACATCCAAAATACATCAAAAAGATATCTCAAAATAGAGCCCAATCATTTAATACGAATTTCTTCAAAATTAAATCCAAATCTTGCATTTTAAGCCAAAATCAAGATCACAACATCAAAACCTTTAATAAAACTCAATTTAAGGATTGAGAACTTGGGAATTTCAGTAAAGAACTGAGTATTTAGAGGAGAAGGACGTTCATACCTCTAAATGTGGATTTCTCCTTGTTTAGAGCCAAAATTCTTGAAAATTCAATAAGCAAATGATGAGGATTTGGTGTAGAAATGATTAGAAATCATTTAGAGATTGAAATCTCAACTTTAGGTGTGAAAATCAAAG
The DNA here is from genome assembly GCA_958450335.1 of Hibiscus tridactylites. Lineage (NCBI taxonomy): Eukaryota > Viridiplantae > Streptophyta > Magnoliopsida > Malvales > Malvaceae > Hibiscus > Hibiscus tridactylites. Next base: position 36,103,183 of record OY288280.1, on the reverse strand, counting down.
GAAAAGTGGCTGTGGAAATGTGTTTGGCTGAGGAAAAATTGAGAGAAAATGAAATGGGAAAATTTTGGCAAAAGTTAGTTATGAAACCAAAATATCTCTTTTCCCTCTTTTCTTTTTATTAAATAACATTAAACGAGTCTTTAAATTTAAAAAAAAATCTGGAGAAACCCTTCCTTGGGTAAATTAGCTCCTTAAAGATTCAAAGTTTCAATCCTTTTAAAACAGTCACCAACTTTTCAAAAATTACATTTTAGTCACTAACTTGAAATGTCATATTTCCAAACCACATTTTGTAAAATTGATTTCACCACTCTCTTATATATAATAAAAGAGGATTTTTAGATATTTTTCCATATTTTTAATGCATCCCGAACTAGGCTTTTTCTAAAACCACCTTTTATATTCGAACAGTAATTTAAACCGGTTCGGTTCAGACCCTAAACTTCCAAGCCCAAAATTGGGGTGTTACACATTTATCATCCCATACTGTCTGCTTTGAGAATTTTTCTTTGTATCTCTCATCGCCTGCCTTGAAGCAAAACCTTGTGTAGATGGGATTTTGGGTTTATGTTGAAGCCATGTGAACGATTTGTGTTCTAACTGAAAATAGAAATGAAAGTTATGAGAGAGCAGGGGAATCAGATAGCAAATAGCAAGAAGGTGAAAGTAAAGTAAAATAAAGTGAGTGAGAGGTGTATATATAGGGGCTACCGAGAGGTGCTGGGCGGCATAAAATGCCTCAATGGTATGATTTTCTCGTGCACGTTACAGATATTCTACCCGTTATTTTCGGAGCCGTTGGCGGCCAACTAGCAGTTACACTTTGTTGTGTTGGCTGCTGTCTCGGCAGGATGGTGGGCTGGCTTCTTGCTGGGCCTCTTTCCTAATCTCGCTCTTTTATTCTTGAACCTAAAATAAAAATAATTAAATAATTTCTGAAAAACAAAATGCTGAAAATTAATTCTAGTCCTAAAATAAAATAAACTCTAATCCTAATGCATAAAAAAGTAAAATAAAAATTAAGTTATGTTGGAAGTGCATTTGGGTACATCTCCCAGACATAACCACTTCCTGAGGTGGTTTAGCTTTTTCTCCCCTCTTGGGGGTCCTTTTATTCTTTTAGGTGTTGTGTTATGGGGTCCTTCAGTCTGCCCCTAGGCCTATTGCGACAGCTGCTGCTCTGGCCTGTTCCCAAACTGATCTTGGCAGCTCTTGCATCCGTGCATTCATTTCCTTCCTCTGAGGGTTGAAGCACGTTCATGTTTATGCTCTGATCCTATACTCTCATTGTCAGCTCCCTGAGTTCCACATCTATTAGCGTTCTTCCCGTGGCCAAGAAGGGTCACCCAAGAATGATAGGGGCTTTCTCGTTGGCCTCACAATCTAAGACGAGGAAGTCGGCGGGGAGAATTAGGTTGCCCACCTTTACAAGTATGTCTTCAATCTTTCCCTCCGGTTGCACAAATGAGTGATCAGCGAGTTTAAGCATCACAAAGGTCAGTTTGGCAGGTCCAATACCTAGTTTGTTGAAGATGGACTTTGGCATCAGGTTGATGTTGGCTCCCAAGTCACACAGGGCTCTGGTCTCATGCTTGCTTCCTAGCCTGCATGGTATAACAAAGCTACCCAGATTTGTTATCTTGGGTGGCAGCTTGTTATGCAGCATAGCCATACACTCTTCAGTAACGGCCAATATCTCAAATTCCCATATCCTATTCTTCTTAGAAATCATATCTCCGAGATGCTTCGCATAGTTTGGCATGCTTTGTATGGCTTCTATCAAAGGTATATTGATATGCACCTGTTTTAGAATATCTAGGAATTTTCTAAATTGGTGCTCCTGCTGCTGTTGCTTGAGCTTTTGGTGGAATGGTGCTGGCAAGCGAATATCCTCTATTTGCTCCTTGCTGGGGGGCTTAGTCTGGGGGGATCATCCTTGTCAGGGCTTCTTTCATGTTATTTTGCTGGGGCGGCTCGAGTAGGTGTTGTTGCTGGGGCGACTAATATTGGTACTGCTGAGGCAGGTTTACTTGTCTGTTCCGGCTGAGTTCCTAGCTGTTCTACCATCCTAGGTTCATCCAGCTGCTTCCCACTTCTTGTAGTTATAGCCTTGCAATGTTCATAAGTGGGCTTCGCTGCTTCTGGCGGGCTACTAGATGATGCTCCCATGGTACGATCGTGGTAGATTTTGGTGAACTTCCCAAATTGGGTCTCTGGGTTCTTGATGGCAGCCTCCTGGTTCTTCATATTCATCTCTGTCTTGTCCACAAAAGACTCAAATTTTTCAATATATTTATTTGTGTTGTGCCTACTGATTATGCTGCCGAGACTTATTTTGCTGGTAGCCTCCCTGTAGTTGTTGTGGGTTGGCAGTTGTCTTTGGGTTGCTCCAAGAGAAGTTGGGATGGTTGCTCCAGTTAGGATTATATGTGTTCTGAGCAGGCCTGCTATTCCTCTCGTATCCTCCCATGTAGTTTGCAGATGGAGTGCAGTTAGAGGAATCATGGTTTCCTCTACATTCGTCACAGAATGGCTCCACAACTTTTACTTCATAGACCTTCCCAGGGTTAACGAATTCTAAGGCATCTACCTCTTTTGATGTGGCTGGTCATCTTGTGCCGCCTAGGTAGGCTGTCGAGTATTTATAATCATTTTTGGCGGCCATGTTCATCAGCCGTAGTGCTTCCTCTAGCAGTCTGTCTAGGATGATCCCATTGACTGAGGAATCTATCATCATCCGAGTTGGGTAGTTAACCCCATTATAGAATATAGATACCCAAGTCCAAGCCCGTAGACCATGAAGCAGATAGTTATTCATCATTTGTTGGTACCGCTCTCATGCCTCATACATCGGCTCATCATCCCCTTGTCTAAAGGCTATAATCTCATTCCACAACCTATCAGTGGCGTTGAATGGGCAGAAACGATCTAGGATGTCTTTGTAAAGCTCCACCCATGAATTGAAAGACCCAGCTGGCTGGTTGTCTAACCACTGTTTTTCCCTATTCCTCAGTGAATAGTGAAATAGCCTCAGCCTTAGTACGTCCTGGCGAACCTCATATATCTTAAATGCTTGGAAAATGTCTAAGAATCCTCATAAATGTTGCCGAGCATTACCTGTGGTAGTCCCTTCGAAGTGCCCTAGTGCATTTATCATGTTGAACATGACGGGCTTCAGTTCAAAATGGTCTGCCCCTATCTCTGGTTCTGTTACTATTTGCTCGAACCTTTGAAAGTCATGTTCCAGGTAGTCTCTAGTTGTCCGCACTTGGGTGGATCAGGGGCATCCTGCCTCTGTTGTACTTGTGGTCCTCTGGGCGGCAAGTCATGCTGCCCGCCCTTGCCATTCACGACATCATTTGGGGGGTCCTCGTTTACAATGGTTTCTTCCTTTTCTTTTCCCTTGTCTTTGTTCTTTAAGGCTTCCATGAGCTCCCTCTTGATTCTTCTAGTTTCACGCTCAAGATCGCCATAAATAATGAAATTTTCTTTTAGGGTTAGCCCTGGTCATACACTTGCAAAGGACACGGTAATTTTTTTATTTTATTTTTTTGATTAAATATAAAAATAAAAATAAAATAAACTGTAAATAAAAAGTGCAGAAAATGAAAAACGAAATTCGTTGTTACCAGTCCCCCGACAACGACGCCAAAAACTTGTAGGGCGTGTAGGTGTTCCATTTTGTAAGAGCGCACGTGCACACTCCTATCAAGTTATAGTATATAAGATGTCGAATCTTACAAGGACTAGACAACTTGTCTCGTTTCGTAGTTCCTGCACAATGGTAAAGTAAAAGCACAAGTGAATGATTGGTTGAGATCGAAGAGTAAATAAAACACAAGTAATAGAGAGGAAGTGAATCAGGTTAATAAAGCAGGCATGGTTATGCTGCCACTTAGTGTGAAAACTACGTTGTAAAAGGTATGCGTTATTTTGTGCTACCACGATATGCTGCCTCGGAGGGTATGGCGGGCGGCAAACTACGACCCTATCACGCGGCCGCAGCAGGTCACTACCACTGCAGGGGTGTACTATCTCGGCAGGTGGAACGGATAGAAGTCTTGGCGGCAAGTATGGCAAATACTCAAAGTTTAGCAGGATAGTCGACAGTGATCCCTCCTATTTCTAGGTTAGGATGCTCGAGATGTTAACTTGAGGACTAGTATGGAACCGAGTTAGCCAACTCGGTTGGTGATCCCTCTTAGCCGCTAAAACTTGTGGACTAGTGTGGAACCACGTTAGCCATGCCTCAGCACGTTGTGACCGTACTTAACCCTTTCGTGAGCCTAGCACTTTCGTGCCCGACAAATGGATTCTCTCAAACGACTGGTGTAGAAAGATTGAAAGAATGAAGAACAATGGATTAAGTAAACTTAGAATATTTTATTGAAAAATAACTCAAAACCCTAAAACAACCGTTTCACACTAAGTACAACATAACCCTAACCCAAATGGAATTTAGAACATGGCGGCAATGAAGAACACAAGAAAAGTCTATAAAAACCTAAGATGATTTGAACTAGGAGTTACAATGGGTATTTAAGACTAGAAACTAGGTTAAGTCCTCCTTAAAGTAGAACTCCTCTAAAGTAGCTTTCCTTCTTTGATATGACTTTAAATGTCGACTTCTTAGCGTGGAATGTGGACTCTATCTCGTTTGCCTTAGTCCGCAAGTAAGCTTGAGAATTTTGCTTCGGCGGCCCTAGCCGCTGCTACAGACGTCGGAAAATCACATGAACGCCGGTGATAGATTCAAGAGTTTTAGCTCTACGGATTGTGCTCCGGTTATCCCAACTTCTATAGTCAGCTGCTGTGGGCAGCAAGGTCGGCGGCAACTTTGCTCGGTAGGTGCTCAACAACAACTTGTCTTTAGCTGGAACTGCTTTAGTACAGCTCCTGGTTTTGCTCCTCAGTATTGTGTACTCCGCTCCTCGGTTCCCTCGTTCAGTTGTTAGTACCTACGTAAAAGAATACACTAAAACAGTATCTCTTGTTCACCAAATAAATGATAAGTTATAAAAGTAAGGCAGAACAATGAAATATTTGTAAAATGCTATGCATGAACCTACTTATGCCTAAAATGTTCTTAAAAACAGTAATAATAAGAGTTGGAAAGTGTATGAAATATAGGACTTTTGGACACTTTACAACAACACAACAAGTTCTACCGCGGTGAGTCGTCTGCCAAGGCATCACCTCGGCAGTGGAGTTGATTTTGTAGCACTTGAACCAAGAGGAAATAGTTAAAATCCACACTACAAAGCATTCCAATACCGGCCCATTCTCTCAATCTGAATTCTCCATCATATAATTTACTTGTTTTGAATTCTAATCAAGTTAATTCAAATCCCAACTCAATTGTGTCTTTACTTTTCTTTGTTCAGGAATTTAATCATTGATGCAGTTCCTAATCCATGTGGAGACGATATCTTAATTACTGGAACTTGGCAGCATTGTACACTTGCACTCAATTTAGACGACACATTTACGCTCTACAAGTTTTTGGCGCCATTGCCGGGGATTTGCAATAGCAACTTCGTCTTTACTTTCTTGCACTTTTCCTTTATTGCATTTAATTTCCGGTTAGTATTTATTTATTATCATAAAAATGTTACAGCTTCTTTGTTCTAGTTTATGGGTAGAGCACACCCGTCATCTAAGCACCTATTTATTGACGAGATCAAACGAGAAGCAAGAAAAATCAGAAGAGTGGCACGTGAGGCATTAGTAGCAGTGAAAGTCGTAGGAGCAGTAGAAGCAACAATACATAACGACAATGATGCCAATAATGTTGTCGTGGCAGACCCCGCAACAGATGGTGGGCGGCAAAATCAGCAACCACCACTTCTCCCTCCTGATCAGCAAAGATGAGTTTGTACCACTCGAGACTATATGGAGGAAGACATAGACATCATTAACTCTGCAGTCATAGAACCGAACATCAATATCAATCATTTTGAACTCAAGCCAGTCATGTTCAATATTATTGATAAATTGGGACAGTTTGGGGCACAACGAATGAGGATGCTCGACAGCACATGAAGTCATTCTTAGAGATTTGCAAATCTTTTAGAATTCAAGGATTACCCCTCAGATGTTCTGAAATTGCGGTTATTCTCTTATTCACTGATGGATAGGGCGAAAACTTAGTTAAATAGCCAGACTATTGGTTCTATCGAGTCCTGGACAGACCTGTGTCGATATTTTTTGGCTCGTTTCAATCCATCGAATGTCACTGATCGTATACGAAGCAAGATTACCTCTTTTCTCCATGCTGATGATGAGGTGATGTTCGAAGCATGGGAACGCTACCGAGAACGTCTACACAAATGCCTACTCCATGGACTGCCGCTGTGGACGCAAGTATCTCTGTTCTACAATGGTGTTAATCAACCCACCAGAATGATGCTAGATGCATCAGCAAATGGCATACTCCTTGATAAGGCACCTGAGAAGGGAATGAGGATTTTGAACCAGTTACCAAAAATGAATATCAGTTTTCGTCTGCCTTCCGAGGTGGCGTTAGACGGCAGACCATTGTGAACGAGTTGGAAGCATCAGAGTTCGTTAATACTCGTATAGACAAGCTGACCAGATTGGTTGAAAATATGATTAAACCAACGGGAAGATCATATGAGGTAAAAGTAGTAGAAGCCTTCCGTGATGAATGTGGTGGAGAACATGACTCTACTGAATGTAGAAAATCTAGAAATTTCATGGGAACCTACAACTGGAATAGTACTCCCAACACAAACACATGCAATCCGGGCTAGAGGAAACATCCAAACTTCTCATGGAGTAACCCTAACACTGCAGAAAACCCTATCAATCAGAATATGGGCTATCAAAGGAACCCACCTCGGCAGCAGATGCAACAACCTACAACAAACAATTCTCTAGAGGCCACTTTAAACATTTTTATGTCTCATACTAGTGCTTATATTGTTAATTCTGATATGTTTGTTAATAGGGTTAATGCTTTTCATGGACATGACTGAAATGCGGATGCAGAATCAAGAAGAATCTCTAAAAAACTGGAAACTCAGGTGGGTTAATTTGCACAGATTCTGAATACACGACCAGTAAGAGGTTTACCTAGTTATACTGAGGTCGCTAGAGGAAAAACCCATGAGCAATATCAAGCAATCACCACCAGAAGTGGAATTTGCTTGTAAGAATCGAAGGGTCAGATAATAAAGGGGAAAGCACCAAATAAGCAACCAACCCCATCTTCAAAGCCCGCCGAGAAGGATGTTGCAGTAGGTCCTAACATCACGGTAAATCCTTAAAATTTTGAACTGGCCGAAGATGAGGAAAAGAATCCAGAGAACATCACCACCCTTCATATTAAATTTCCCTATAAAGAGAGAATTGAAGGCATAAAATTACTACCATCGTTCCTACAAAGGCTGAAAAGACAGAAGCAAGATTACCAGTTCAAGAAATTTCTTGATATCTTGAAACATGTCCATATTAACCTGCCTTTGGCGGAACTCATCGAACAAATACCTAACTATGCCAAGTTCCTCAAGGACATAGATTCTAAGAGAACAAGAATCATTGAGTTTGAAACTGTGGCAATTATAGAGGGATGCATGGCCATGACGCACAACAGATCTGTATTAAAGAGAAAAGATTCTGGCAGTTTTATCATTCCCTATAAAATTGGCAACAATTATACTGGGCAGGCATTATGCGATTTGGGGGAAAGTATCGACTTAATGTCAAAATATGTATTCCAGAAACTAGGGATAGGAAGGGCCTGCCCTACTACTGTCATGCTCCAACTGGCGGACATATCTTACGTTCAATTAGAGGGAAAATCAAAGACATACTAGTAAAAGTTGATAAGTTTATTTTTGTAACCCCATTAGCCCGGCCTAGGCGATTGACCCGAACTATGAAGATTACACGGGGAAAACCAAAGTCAACCTAAAAGTCAACCTTGATTCACGACCCTTTTTTTCTTTTTAGTCTTGTCTAGATACATGTTAACCCTAAGCAAGTACTTACAAAATACGATTGAGAAAGGCACAATGATCGAATAACATTTAGGGACTCAATTGCACTTTACATGAGTTTAGGGACCAAATTGTAATTTATATAAATTAGAATGTCTTCATTGATTTTAAGGTTACCAATATGAAATTAATGATGTTACATGCTTCTCTGCCAAATTTCAACTTAATTAAAGATCTCAAGCTCAAGCAATTGCAATCTCAACATTTAGGACTAAAATGTAAAACATGCTAACATCTGAAAAATTCAAATCTGTGTCCAACGGTCACCCGTTTCGAAACACCCACCTATCGTATCGAAAAGCTGGATCAAAACGGCGTTAACCGTTTCGATACGCGGGTGTGTTCTGAGACCAGTTCCGAAACATGGCATTCCAGTAGCCAAATCATTTCGAAACAACCTCCATCATTTCGAAACACAAAGGCCATTACAGGCCCCCGTTTCGAAACACTAGAGGGTGTTTTGATACGGTTTGCCCAAAAACTGCAGCAAAGACTGGTTTTTCACCCAAAAACCTAATCTAACACACTCCAAGGACTCCCTAATCATACCAACAAGTCAACATACATATAAGGTACATATTTGGAACACTCGGACACAATCATAGCATCAAACATGAAATCTTATTAGTCTAGAGGCATGCAGCCTAATACCAAACCTCAAATAGGCAATCCAACCTCAAACAAGCAAGTAAGGCCATTTACAATTCAATCCAGCCAAGCAAACATGCCACGACCTTAGGGAGTTTAACACATCTCCCAAATACAATCTTGGTTTCCCATTGCCAATCTATCAAAACTAAAGTGTATGAAAATTTCACCATACATGAGCTTGGGCTTCCTTGAATGAACTTAGCTTCCTTGATGCCCGAAGACACCTCAATTATCTGCATTATTGGTAAAGAGAGAGCGTAAGCACAAATGCTTAGTGAGGCATGCTCTAAAGGAAACCAACACAATAATGCACACTTTGAAAATCTTTACACAAAAGCTTTTGAACCACATGATCATTCTAACACATGCTTGAAAACCTTTCAAAGAAACTTCTCATTGAAACCACATGTACCTCAATTCTATCTCATGCATTTACCAATGCAAAATTCATGGCAAGGCCATACACATGCTTGTATCACCAAAGCATTTCTAAAACAAATCCCATATGCATAACTCATAGCATAAATCATTTCATCAAAGGTACATGTGTAACAGAACCATTTCATCATTTATATTGGCATTTAACATCTCATTAATACTCAGATATGTAGACACATTTCTACACTAGACTCTTCCGGTGGAATCTCGCATCACCGTACTCAGTTGTCTAGCAACATGACTTCCGGTGGAATCTCTCATCACCGTACTCACATGGCGGAATCTCTCATCGCCACTATGCTTGGGTATTTCACCAAGTCCTACCCGGTGGAATGCCCATCATCAGAATATCTCCCTTTGGCTTAACCAAAGAGCACATACGAATTTTTAGTTTATAGTGCACTCTCATCCTATTGATCGATCAATTATATCCAGTAAGTTTCTCAACATCTATGCCAATATAATGTGTTAAAACATCATCACACCTACTATTTTTCATGCAATATTACTCAAAGGTTTTCTCATCACATTTCAAAACATAAATCATACATTGCTTAAAAAAAAGCTCGAATCCCTTCAATGCAACTTGCCATCTCATGACATCTCTACAAGCATAATCTCATGCCATGAATCATGCACAAAAACAATAGGAATTTGTAACCCCCTTAACCCGGCCTAGACGGTTGACCCGAATTAAGAAAGTCACACGGGGAAAACCAAAGTCAACCCGAAAGTCAACCTTGATTAACGACCCTTTTTTTCTTTTTAATCTTGTCTAGATGCACATTAGTCCTAATTGTGATCACACAAACATCATACTCAAAGATCACAAACATCAGAGATCAAACAGGGACCCAATTGAACAAATTACAACTTTAGGGACCAAATTGTAATTTCTGATAATTAATAGGACTTAACCCAAATTAAAGTTACCAACTTGAAATTAATCAGGTTTCATGCTTCTCTGTGAAATTTCAGTTCAAAAGGACCTCCCAAGCTCATACAATTGAACAAACAAGTTTCAGGACCAAAACGCAAACAATTCAAAACATATAACTGCCAATGTCAGCCCCTAACGGTCGACCGTTCCGAAACAGGTAGACCCCGTTCCGAAACACGGGCCGTTCCGCAACGGGTTCCGAAACATGGCCTTGGCAGAGGCCAAACCGTTTCGAAACGGTGCATACCGTTTCGGACGCCTGGGTTCATGCAAGGCACCCGTTCCGAAACGGTGCAAACTGTACCGAAACGCCTGCACAGATTGCAGCAAAAAGGCATTCCAAAACATGCAATAGATCACTCAAACATGCTCCAAATGCTACCAAACTTTACCAGCATGCAATTCAACATATATATGACTTATAGGCATCATCAAATCAACAATCTAACATCATATGCAAAAAGCCCCAATTCTATAGGCATGCTTCCTACACAAGCTAGCTATTCAAGCACAAAACTACCAAAACAAGCATGTAATGATCCAATCAAAAAACCAGCAATCTTAACATCATTCAACATACTTAGGGAGTTCCAAACACCTCCCAAAACATACACATTGGTCCCCCATTGCCAAATCACCCAAAAGCTAAAATGTTTAACAAAAACCTTCCATACATTGAGCTTTACTTGTACTTGAATTCTTGCCTTCTTGCTGCCCCTCAAGGTACTCTAATGCTCTGCATTATTGAATTAAGAAAACGTAGAGAGCGTAAGCAAAAGCTTAGTGAGGAATGCTCTTAAAAACCATTCAATAATGCAATTCAAAACATTTACAAAACATGCTTTAAATCAACCTTTACACATGCTCAAAAGCATTCTTTAAACAAGCAATCTCATGCTTCAACATAAACATAACATGTCATATTGGCTCAAGTGATACAATCCATTTCTTAAAACAAGTTCACCAACTTCCCAAGGACTTTTAAACACCTTAACCCCAAGGACTTTTAAACACCTTGGCCATGGACTTTTAAACACCATGAATGAGGACCACACAAGGACTTTTAACCACCTTTGTGTCCAAAGCTTGAATCACCCCAAGGACTTTTAAACACCTTGGCCCCAAGGACTTTTAAACACCTTGGCCCCATGGACTTTTAAACACCATGGCCCCATGGACTTTTAAACACCATGGAAAGGATCACCTAAGGACTTTTAACCACCTTAGTGTCCGCAACAAGAATCATCCAAGGACTTTTAACCACCTTGATGTTCTTAAGTAACAAGGCTCACTTAAGGACTTTTAACCACCTTAGTGACCTTAACCTTTTCAAAACATCACTTGCCAATATACATCATTTTCATCAATTAATCCACTGTTTTAAAGCATTAAACCAAGCCATTTTCATCATGCATTTAAAAGCATCAATCCACATTATTTCAATGTACAAAAGCAAGGTACTCCTACCTAGAGTTACCTTCAACATATGGCTTACATCATCAGCAAAAACCATGCTAAAACATGCTTTCAAAACAGTAATTAAAACATGCAAATAATCATTTTGCATCACAACAAAATCATGGCCACCACTAGAGAGAAATTCCGAAAACTTACACTTGAGCTTAGCAAAGTTGTTTAGACTTAAACTAAGCTCCCAAAACCTTCAAACCTTGGTTTACAAGCTGAAAATCCAATTTCCACAAATGCACTCACCGATTTCCACTTTGCTTCAAGCCAAAGCACCAAATCAAGCTTCCGGATCAACCACTCTTGGATCCAAAGATGCCTCCCCTGTTTCAACACATCAAAGCAGAGGATTAATGCATCATCATGCATTAATTGCTTCAATGAAAGCACCTAAACTCGCTGCTCTCATCCAACCTCCATTTTCGGCCACCAAACACAACCGAAAATGCATCCAAACCACTTCTAAACAAAGCCCAGCCATAAACCAGCAAAACCACACTTCCATAAACATCAAAACACATCTAAAAACAACCTATTAACATCCTTATACCTCCAGCAACATCAGATCACCAAGATCACCTCAAAAACAACCTTGAAACACAAGCTAAACTTAGGAAACTCAACCTATCCGGGATTGCATCAATCAAAACTCAATTCCATATCAAATTAGAGTTCATTTAACATCAAAAACACATCTCAAATCACAGATTAATCAGATCTAACGAAAATCATCAAAAACCATCAAAATCTTGCATTATAAGCCAAGATCCAGTAATCAACTTAAAAACCTTTAATTAAACCTCAATTAAGGATTGAAAAATTAGGAATTTCAGTAAAGAACTTATAGTTTAGAGGAGAAGGACGTTCTTACCTCCAAACTTGAGTTTCTCCTCTTTTTGCAATCAAAATCCTTGTTGAAACAATTAGCAACTGAAGAGGTTTTGAAGATACAATGATTTGGAATCAAATGAGAGTTGAAAGGAGGGATTTAGGTGAAGAAATCAGATCCAATTCTCTGGAAAAGAAGTGTTTGGGTTGAGAGAAAATGAGAGAAAGAAAATTTAGCAAAGTTGGTTACAAAATCCAAAAATAGCCAAATGGCTTCCCTCCAATTTTAATATACTTTAAAAATCAGATTTTAGACTTAAAATATCTTAGAAAAATCTGGAGAAACTCCCTTTGGGTAAATAGCTCCTTAAAGATTCAAAGTTTCAACCCTTTATAAAACAGCCACCAAACTTGCGAAAATTACATTTTGGTCACTAGCCAAAATGTCACACTTCCAAAACTCATTTTCCAAAATTGATTTCACAGTTCACTTAATTATATTAAAAGATGATTTTAGAACATTTTTCCATATTTTTAATGCAACCCGAACTAGGCTTTCCTAATTTCACCTCTTTAGATTCGAACAGCACTTTGACCAAACCGGTCAACGCCCAAAACTCCTAAGCCCAAAACCGGGGCGTTACAGCTCTCCCCCCTTAAGAAATTTCGTCCTCGAAATTTACCTGAAGGAAAGAGATAAGGAAACTGCTTCAGCATGTCTTCCTTCCGCTCCCACGTGGCTTCCTCAACACCTCGATGCTTCCACAGCACCTTCACCAACTCAATGGTCTTGCCACGAAGAACCTTACTATCCGAATCCAGAACCTTCACCGGTTCTTCATCATAGGTCAAATCCGGATTCAAAACCACCTCCTCCACAGGCATCACATGCGAAGGATCAGATCTATACTTCCGGAGCATAGAAACATGGAACACATCATGAATCTTCTCCAACTCTTGAGGTAACCTCAGCCGATACGCAACAGGACTCACACGCTCAACCACCTCATATGGTCCAATGTACCGAGGGCTCAACTTACCCTTCCGGCCAAACCTCATCACCTTCTTCCAAGGCGAAACCTTCAAGAACACACGGTCACCCACCGCATACTCTATCTCCTTACGCTTCAAATCCGCCTAAGACTTCAGCCGGTCAGAGGCAGCCTTCAACCTCTCACAAATGAGCTTCACCTTCTCAGTAGTCCCTTTTTACAAAGCAGGCATCGAAACCAACTTTTGACCAGTTTCAGCCCAACAAAGAGGAGTCCTACACTTCCTCCCATACAGAGCCTCATAAGGTGCCATCTGTATACTCGCCTGATAACTATTGTTATAAGCGAACTCCACCAAAGGCAGATGCTTCTCCCAAGAACCTTGGAACTCAATCACGCAGCACCTCAACATATCCTCCAAAATCTGGATAACCCGCTCAGACTGACCATCCGACTGAGGATGATAGGATGTACTGAAATGCAACCTTGTACCCAGAGCATGATGCAAACACTGCCAGAAACGCGATGTGAAACTCGGATCCCTATCCGACACAATCGACTTAGGCACACCATGCAACCTCACAATCTCAGCAATGTACAGCTCTGCCAGCTTATACAAAGAAAACGTAGTATGCACAGGCAAGAAATGCGCACACTTCGTCAGACGATCCACAATAACCCAAACAGAATTCTTCTTCGATGGAGACAAAGGCAAACCAGATACAAAATCCATGGTAACCCTCTCCCACTTCCATTCAGGGATTTTCAACGGTTGCAACAAACCAGAAGGAACCTGATGTTCAGCCTTAACTCGCTGACACACCAAACACTTGCTCACAAACTCTGCAACATCCTTCTTCAAACCCACCCAATAGTACTCATCACAAAGATCACGGTACATCTTAGTACTACCAGGGTGCATAGCAAAAGGACTACTATGACCTTCAGTCAGAATAGCACGCCTCAACTCAGCATCAGCAGGCACTACTATCCGACTACCAAAACACAACACACCATCCTCATTAAAGCAGAAATCCGAAGGTCTACCCTCCGCGATATCCTGAACATGAGACACCAAGGAATCATCCAGCAACTGCTTTTCCTTGATCAACTGAACCAACGATGGTTTCACTTGCAACTCAGCAACGAGACCACCATCTCGCGATATGCTCAAGATAGCAAACATAGCCCTCAGCTCAACAGCTACCTTCCTACTCAAGGCATCCGCAACAACATTAGCTTTACCAGGATGATACTCAATCGTCAGATCATAATCCTTGAGCAACTCCAACCAACGTCGCTGTCTAAGATTCAACTCCTTCTGAGACATCAGATACCTCAAACTCTTGTGATCCGTGTACACAGTACACTTCTCACCATACAGATAATGTCTCCAGATCTTCAGAGCAAAAACCACTGCAGCCAGCTCAATGTCATGCGTAGGATAGTTGCGCTCATGCACCTTCGACTGCCGCGACGCATAAGCCACAACCTTACCCTCTTGCATCAGCACACATCCCAAACCAACATAGGATGCATCACTATAGACCACAAACTCTTTCCCTGATTCTGGCTGAATCAAGATAGGAGCTTGCGTCAAAGCCGCCTTCAGCTTCGCAAAAGCCTGTTGTCTCACTTCTGTCCACTCATACTTAACATCCTTCTGCAACAGCTTCGTCAAAGGAGCAGCAATCTTGGAAAAACCATCCACAAACCTCCGGTAGTATCCCGCCAAACCAAGGAAACTACGGACCTCATGAACAGACTTAGGAACTTTCCAGTTCATCACTGCTTCAATCTTCTGAGGATCAACACGAATCCCCTCAGCTGAGACCACATGTCCAAGAAACACCACCTCCTTAAGCCAGAACTCACACTTGCTCAGCTTAGCATAAAGCTGATTCTCCAACAAGGCTTGCAAAACAATCCTCAAATGCTCTTCGTGCTCCTCCTCAGTACGCGAGTACACGAGGATATCATCAATGAACACCACAACGAACTTGTCCAGGTATTCATGAAACACACGATTCATCATATCCATGAAAGCAGTAGGAGCATTTGTCAAACCAAACGGCATCACAAGGAACTCATAATGCCCATACCTTGTCCTGAAAGCTATCTTAGGCACATCCACATCCTTCACCTTCAACTGATAATACCCTGACCTTAAGTCAATCTTAGAGAACACAGCAGCTCCCCGAAATTGATCAAAGAGATCATCAATCCTCGGCAAAGGATACCGATTCTTGATAGTCAACTTGTTCAGCTGACGGTAATCAATGCACATCCTCATAGTGCCATCTTTCTTCTTCACAAACAAGACCGGTGCTCCCCAAGGCGACACACTCGGCCGGATGAAACCACGATCAAGCAGCTCTTGCAACTGCGTCTTCAGCTCCTTCAGCTCCTTAGGTGCCATTCTATAGGGAGTAATGGACACAGGAGTTGTATTCTCATACAGCTCAATTCCAAACTCCACCTCGCGATTAGGAGGTAAACTAGGCAACTCCTCAGGAAAAACACCAGGAAACTCCTTCACAACCTTGATATCTTGCACCCTCAACTCCTTAGAGCTAGGATTCATCACAAAAGCTAGATAAGCTTCGCAACCCTGCCTCAGCATCCTACTCGCCTCCAAGGTAGACACCACATTAGCAAGAAACTTCACATTCTCACCAACCACAACAACTTCATAATCATCCGCAAGCTTAAGCGAAACCCGCTTATTTTCACAATCCACAACAGCACGATGCTCCGCAAGCCAATCCATACCAAGGATCACATCAAAACCATAAAAGGGCAACTCCATAAGATCAACATGAAAGACATGTTCTTAAACAACCAAAGGACACCTTCTATAAAGCTTTCGAGTCACAACAGTTTCACCAAAAGAACTAGTGACACGAACACCAACATCCAAAGACTCAACAGGCAAACCAAGCAATTCAGCATGCTCACGCAAAATGTATGAATGCGTAGATCCAGAATCAATCAAAGAAAGCAATGACAAGGATTGCAAAGTAAAGGTACCTGCAATCACATCTGCATCATTCCTTCCCTCGCGCTGAGCATACACCCTAGCTTGGCCTCCACCCTCAGGCTGAATAGCCACAACATGGGCTACTCCACGACCACCTTCCTCTCTCCTCTGGAAATTACCACGGCCGCGCCCACGACCTCTCTGCGGTGCAGCAACAACAGGAGCACGCTCTTGGCCACCAGCCAACCTCGGACAATCTCGCCTCAGATGGTCAACAGAACCACAATTCCAGCATCCATTCCCAGCTGCCGCAACAGGAGCTTGCACCTCTCTCACAGCACGAGGACAGTCACGCTTCATGTGACCACGAGAACCACAGATCCAGCAAGCACTAGGATCAGCTCTAGCATAACCACCTCTAGCAGGTGCACCACCACCTCTCTTGGCTGAGGACTGATACTTCTGATCACGTCCCCTCTTGTTCCGTTCACCTCCGGAACTATACTCAGCAGCTCTCTTGCCAGAACTCGCTCCAGCACCCTTCGCAGATAAACCCAAGTTCATCTCTATGTCCTTGGCTCGGCCCACCAACACATCAAAATCATCATACTCAGTGGCCAGCACATACATCTTTACATCCGTCACAAGACCATAACGGAACCTCTCGCACCTTGCCCGCTCATCAGGTATCAGCTCCGGTGCATACTGACTGAGTCGCACAAACTGCACTTCATACTCAGCCACACTCATGCTCCCTTGGGTAAGAGACATGAATTCACGCTTTTTCTCATCAAGATATCTCACTCCAAGATATCTCCTCTTGAACACATTCTGAAAGAATGTCCAAGTAACATCAGCTTCAGCCATCCCAGCTATGGTGGTCGTCCACCACGTATACGCATCGTCCTGCAGCAAGGACACAACACATCCCAACTTTTGCACATCCGTGCAGCTCATCTGACCCAAGATACGCTTAGTACTCTCTAGCCAAGCTTCCGAACTTTCAGCAGACATACCCCTGAACTCAGTCCCACCAAGACTGCGCAAACGCTCCAAAGGTAGTCTCACTCCAGCATCTCCCTGATGCCCAGCTCCTTGAGCTCCAGCTACTGCTGCTCGAAAAGCACCCGCAATAGCTTGTACCAGCATAGACATATCAGGCATAGCTTGCCCCTGACCAACCTCTGGTCCAGCAGCTCCAGCACCAGCTGCAGCTTCAGCTCTCTCACCTCTAGCACCACCACCAGGCGGAGGAGGGGGTAACACAGCACTACCCGTGTTTTCTTCATTCTCGTTCTCATTAGGAACCGTAGCTCGCACACTACCTCTAAACTCTCTACGTGGTGCCATACTTTTACCATGCAATCACAATGCAAAATAAAACAAGTCAGGCCCAGCAAGGTAAGCAATCCAAGTATTCAAGCTCAATTTCATTCAAAGATCAACATCATTTCATTAGCTTTTGTTTGGCAATGGGTACCCTCAACATGCAACATCACAACATACATCTCAAATGCATCCAAATCACAAACCACTAAACATGCTTTCGAACAACAAGCATACAAGCCAAACATACTTCAAACATGCATACACTCATTCCCAATTACTCGAGAACTCAGCTCTGATACCACCAAATGTAACCCCCTTAACCCGGCCTAGACGGTTGACCCGAATTAAGAAAGTCACACGGGGAAAACCAAAGTCAACCCGAAAGTCAACCTTGATTAACGACCCTTTTTTTCTTTTTAATCTTGTCTAGATGCACATTAGTCCTAATTGTGATCACACAAACATCATACTCAAAGATCACAAACATCAGAGATCCAACAGGGACCCAATTGAACAAATTACAACTTTAGGGACCAAATTGTAATTTCTGATAATTAACAGGACTTAACCCAAATTAAAGTTACCAACTTGAAATTAATCAGGTTTCATGCTTCTCTGTGAAATTTTAGCTCAAAAGGACCTCCCAAGCTCATACAATTGAACAAACAAGTTTCAGGACCAAAACGCAAACAATTCAAAACATATAACTGCCAATGTCAGCCCCTAACGGTCGACCGTTCCGAAACAGGTAGACCCCGTTCCGAAACACGGGCCGTTCCGCAACGGGTTCCGAAACATGGCCTTGGCAGAGGCCAAACCGTTTCGAAACGGTGCATACCGTTTCGGACGCCTGGGTTCATGCAAGGCACCCGTTCCGAAACAGTGCACACTGTTCCGAAACGCCTGCACAGATTGCAGCAAAAAGGCATTCCAAAACATGCAATAGATCACTCAAACATGCTCCAAATGCTACCGAACTTTACCAGCATGCAATTCAACATATATATGACTTATAGGCATCATCAAATAAACAATCTAACATCATATGCAAAAAGCCCCAATTCTATAGGCATGCTTCCTACACAAGCTAGCTATTCAAGCACAAAACTACCAAAACAAGCATGTAATGATCCAATCCAAAAACCAGAAATCTTAACATCATTCAACATACTTAGGGAGTTCCAAACACCTCCCAAAACATACACATTGGTCCCCCATTGCCAAATCACCCAAAAGCTAAAATGTTTAACAAAAACCTTCCGTACATTGAGCTTTACTTGTACTTGAATTCTTGCCTTCTTGCTGCCCCTCAAGGTACTCTAATGCTCTGCATTATTGAATTAAGAAAACGTAGAGAGCGTAAGCAAAAGCTTAGTGAGGAATGCTCTTAAAAACCATTCAATAATGCAATTCAAAACATTTACAAAACATGCTTTAAATCAACCTTTACACATGCTCAAAAGCATACTTTAAACAAGCAATCTCATGCTTCAACATAAACATAACATGTCATATTGGCTCAAGTGATACAATCCATTTCTTAAAACAAGTTCACCAACTTCCCAAGGACTTTTAAACACCTTGGCCCCAAGGACTTTTAAACACCTTGGCCATGGACTTTTAAACACCATGAATGAGGACCACACAAGGACTTTTAACCACCTTTGTGTCCAAAGCTTGAATCACCCCAAGGACTTTAAAACACCTTGGCCCCAAGGACTTTTAAACACCTTGGCCCCATGGACTTTTAAACACCATGGCCCCATGGACTTTTAAACACCATGGAAAGGATCACCTAAGGACTTTTAACCACCTTAGTGTCCGCAACAAGAATCATCCAAGGACTTTTAACCACCTTGATGTTCTTAAGTAACAAGGCTCACTTAAGGACTTTTAACCACCTTAGTGACCTTAACCTTTTCAAAACATCACTTGCCAATATACATCATTTTCATCAATTAATCCACTGTTTTAAAGCATTAAACCAAGCCATTTTCATCATGCATTTAAAAGCATCAATCCACATTATTTCAATGTACAAAAGCAAGGTACTCCTACCTAGAGTTACCTTCAACATATGGCTTACATCATCAGCAAAAACCATGCTAAAACATGCTTTCAAAACAGTAATTAAAACATGCAAATAATCATTTTGCATCACAACAAAATCATGGCCACCACTAGAGAGAAATTCCGAAAACTTACACTTGAGCTTAGCAAAGTTGTTTAGACTTAAACTAAGCTCCCAAAACCTTCAAACCTTGGTTTACAAGCTGAAAATCCAATTTCCACAAATGCACTCACCGATTTCCACTTTGCTTCAAGCCAAAGCACCAAATCAAGCTTCCGGATCAACCACTCTTGGATCCAAAGATGCCTCCCCTGTTTCAACACATCAAAGCAGAGGATTAATGCATCATCATGCATTAATTGCTTCAATGAAAGCACCTAAACTCGCTGCTCTCATCCAACCTCCATTTTCGGCCACCAAACACAACCGAAAATGCATCCAAACCACTTCTAAACAAAGCCCAGCCATAAACCAGCAAAACCACACTTCCATAAACATCAAAACACATCTAAAAACAACCTATTAACATCCTTATACCTCCAGCAACATCAGATCACCAAGATCACCTCAAAAACAACCTTGAAACACAAGCTAAACTTAGGAAACTCAACCTATCCGGGATTGCATCAATCAAAACTCAATTCCATATCAAATTAGAGTTCATTTAACATCAAAAACACATCTCAAATCACAGATTAATCAGATCTAACGAAAATCATCAAAAACCATCAAAATCTTGCATTATAAGCCAAGATCCAGTAATCAACTTAAAAACCTTTAATTAAACCTCAATTAAGGATTGAAAACTTAGGAATTTCAGTAAAGAACTGATAGTTTAGAGGAGAAGGACGTTCTTACCTCCAAACTTGAGTTTCTCCTCTTTTTGCAATCAAAATCCTTGTTGAAACAATTAGCAATTGAAGAGGTTTTGAAGATACAATGATTTGGAATCAAATGAGAGTTGAAAGGAGGGATTTAGGTGAAGAAATCAGATCCAATTCTCTGGAAAAGAAGTGTTTGGGTTGAGAGAAAATGAGAGAAAGAAAATTTAGCAAAGTTGGTTACAAAATCCAAAAATAGCCAAATGGCTTCCCTCCAATTTTAATATACTTTAAAAATCAGATTTTAGACTTAAAATATCTTAGAAAAATCTGGAGAAACTCCCTTTGGGTAAATAGCTCCTTAAAGATTCAAAGTTTCAACCCTTTATAAAACAGCCACCAAACTTGCGAAAATTACATTTTGGTCACTAGCCAAAATGTCACACTTCCAAAACTCATTTTCCAAAATTGATTTCACAGTTCACTTAATTATATTAAAAGATGATTTTAGAACATTTTCCCATATTTTTAATGCAACCCGAACTAGGCTTTCCTAATTTCACCTCTTTAGATTCGAACAGCACTTTGACCAAACCGGTCAACGCCCAAAACTCCTAAGCCCAAAACCGGGGCGTTACAGAATTTATCAATCTCAAACCATGAGCATGTAAAAGTATTTTAGGGGAAAACACCACTTTAAAGAGAGCAATTCAAACCATACTTACTTCCAGATTTAGGAAGGTGTTTCAAACCTCTCCTAAATCCCCAAACCTTGTATTTTTATCCTCATGGACTTCTAACCCAATCGCACTCACCAATTTACGTTTCGCTTGCTTGCCGAAACGCCAATTAAGCTTCTGGATCAACTCCAAAAGTGTCCGAAGATGTTTCCCCTGTTTTAGACACATAAAAGCACAGGATTAATGCATCATCATGCATTGAAATCTTCAGCCAACACTCCTAAACTCGCTGCTCTACATAAACCCAACATTTCGGCTACCAAACACAACCGAAATCACCTCCAAACTCTTCCAAAACTTAACCCAGCCAAGATCCATCACTTCTAAACATTTCTAAACATCAATTAACATCAAAAACAACCCTAAACTCGTCCTTATACCTCCAGCTATAACAGAACACCAAAAACACCCCCAAAACCACCATTTTCACAAGCAAAAACTTAGGAAAAACAACCTATTCAGGATTGGATTGATAAAACCTCATTTCTAACATCATTTGACATCCAAAATACATTAGGAAACCATCTCAAAACAGAGCCCAACCAATCACCACGAAAATCTTCAAGATCTCATCCAAAATCTTGAGTTTTAAGCCAAATTCTTGTTTCCAACATCAAAACCATTCATAAATCTTAAATAAAGGATTGAAAACTTGAGAATTTCAGTAAAGAACTGAGTATTTAGAGGAGAAGAACA
The DNA here is from genome assembly GCA_958450335.1 of Hibiscus tridactylites. Taxonomy (NCBI): domain Eukaryota; kingdom Viridiplantae; phylum Streptophyta; class Magnoliopsida; order Malvales; family Malvaceae; genus Hibiscus; species Hibiscus tridactylites. Next base: position 36,081,209 of record OY288280.1, on the reverse strand, counting down.
ATCTTACCTCTAAAAGATGATTTCACCATTCACTTATATATATTAAATGAGGATTTTTAGATATTTTTCTCTATTTTTAAAGCATCCCGAACTAGGTGTTCCCTAAAACTTCCTTTTATATTCGAACCGTTTCTCAGACCGGTCCGGTTCAGACCCTAAACTTCTAAGCCCAAAATTAGGGTGTTACAATTTTCCCTGCAGATTTTCTAGTATTAGATTGTGAAGTAGATGAACGAGCACCTATTATACTTGGAAGATCGTTCCTAGCTACTGGAAGAACGCTAATCGACGTCGAAAGAGGAGAGCTTACAATGAGGGTGAACAATCAGGAGATAAAATGAATGTTTTCCAAACCCTAAAACAAAATGATGACTCAGAAGAATGCAAAATGCTTCAAGCCACACCTAGGTTTGAGTTTGACGTCGATAAACCATACCTGCGCAAGTACTGCCTCAACAGTGATTCAGGTAAATGCCTTGGCAGTCACTTGGAGAACCCTATATCCTTGAGTTGAAACCCTTACCTGAGCAACTCAAATATGTTTTCTTAGGACCCATGATATGTTTCCCGTAATTATCTCTTCCAATTTGGAGGCTGAACAAGAACTCAAGTTGATAGATCTGATGCGGCGGCATAAGCGAGCAATAGGATGGACCATCGTCGATCTCAAGGGAATTAGCCCAGCATTGTGCATGCACAAGATCATGTTAGAAGAAGGATGTAAACTCAATGTCAATATGCGAGAATTTGTCAAAAATAAAATCATCAAGTGGCTAGACGCAAGCATCATCTATCATAACTCCGATAGTGAATGGGTAAGCCCGGTACAACGTGTACCAAAGAAAAGAGGGATCACTGTGGTAAGTAACAAAAATAATGAACTGATCCCAACCAGGACTATGACCGGTTGGAGGGTTTGCATGGACTACCGTAAGTTAAACAATGAGACTAAAAAGGATCATTTTCCATTGCCTTTTATTGATCAAATGCTTGATCGCCTTGCTGGAAAAACCTTCTACTATTTTCTTGATGGCTATTTAGGGTACAATCAGATCGCCATAGATCCCTAAGATCAAGAAAAGACCACCTTCACCTACCCCTACGGCATATACGCATTCAAGAGGATGTTGTTCTGGTTGTGTAATGCACCAGCAACATTCCAGCGCTGCATGATGGCCATATTCTCTGACAAGGTAGAAGAATTCCAGGAAATCTCAATGGATGATTTCTCTATCTTCGGCAGCAACTTCGACAACTACCTTGGCAATTTAGAGAAGGTGCTAACAAGATTTGAGGAATCTAACTTAGTACTCGACTGAGAGAAGTGCCATTTTATGGTGGATGAAGGGATAGTCCTGGGTCACAAAATATCATCCAAGGGGATTGAGGTCGACAAAGCCAAAATCGAACTGTTTGAAGAACTACCGCCGCTGACCTCTATCAAGGGCATTAGAAGCTTCTTTGGACACGCGGGTTTTTATAGATGATTTATTGAAAAAATTTCAAAGATTACAAAACCTCTCTGTACCTTGCTTGAACAGGATATAACCTTCAAGTTCGATGACTCATGCACTGAAGCATTTGAGACACTAAAGAAGAAGCTAGTTTTAGACCCCATTGTAGTCCCACCCAACTAGACCCTACCTTTCGAATTAATGTGCGATGCCAGTGACATTGCCATAGGATCTGCCCTTGGGTAGAGGAAGGGTAAGACATTCCATGTGATTTACTTTGCCAGTAAAACCCTGAATCCTACCAAAGTCAACTACACCACCACCGAGAAAGAACAGTTAGCAGTGATTTTTGCCTTTGACAAATTTCGACCATACTTAATAGGAACAAAGGTAATTATCCACACAAATCACTTGGCTCTCAAGTACCTATTCGCCAAGAAAGATGGCAAGCCACGATTAATTACTTGATTCTGTTACTACAAGAGTTCGACATTGATATCAGAGACAGAAAGGGTACAAAGAACCAAGTTGCTGACCACTTGTCACGCCTATAACAGGGCGACAGCACCTCCACCAATACAGAAATCAAAGATGTATTCCCAGATGAGCAGATGCTACTAGCATCCACCATTACATAGAGAATTGTCATGGCATTGACTAATGAAAACGTCGTTGCGGCAGACATACCGGCGACATCAACTCCCTCAACACCCTGGTATGTTGACATTGTGAATTACTTAGTTACTGGTGTTTCACCTTATAACCTTAACTATTAAGGCAAGAAGCGGTTCCAATATGATGCTAAGCATTATTTTAGGGATGAGCCTATATTGTTCAAACATTGTGCAGATTAGGTTATAAGGAGGTGTATCCCAGAGGAAGAACAACATGCAATGCTCTACCAATGCCATGCCGCCCCTTCTGGAGGACATTTTGGAGGTACACAGACATTGGAAAAAGTACTTCAATCTGATTTCTATTGGCCCACTCTTTACAAGGATGCCCAAGCTTTTTACAAGTAATGTGATAGATGCCAAAGAACCGGGAATATCTCAAGGAAGAATGAGATGCCCCTACAACCCATTCTGGAGGTTGAGCTATTTGATGTTTGGGGTATAGATTTCATGGGACCTTTCCCATCATCCTGTGGTAACTTATACATCCTCCTTGCTATTGATTATGTGTCAGAATGGGTTGAAGCTGTGGCAATTCCTAAGAATGATGCCAAGATCGTCCACCAATTCCTTCACAAGAACATATTTACCAGGTTTAGAATCCCAAGGGAGATAATTAGCAACGAAGGTAAACATTTTGTTAACAGACTCATCGCTAAAGCTTTGCAAACACTTGGTGTCTGTCACAAGATTGCCGCGGCATACCACCCACAAACCAATGGGCAGGATGAAATTTCAAACAAGGAGTTGAAGAACATCTTAGAAAAGGTAGTCATCCCAACTATGAAAGACTGGTCCCTCAGACTGGATGATGCACTATGGGCATATCGGACATCATTCAAAACCCCTCTAGGTATGTCACCCTATAGACTTGTGTATGGAAAAGCCTATCACCTACCATTCGAGATCGAACACAAGGCCTATTGGGCGATAAAAGATGTCAAGATGGATTGGGACCAAGCTGGGGAAAAGAGACTTCTGGATCTTAATGAGATGGAAGAATTTAGAAGGGAAGCATAAGAGAATGCCAAGCTTTACAAAAAAAATAAAAAAAAAAGATGGAATGACAAAAATATTCTGTCGCGGCAGTACCTGTCAGGGCAACGAGTTTTATTGCTTAACTCTCGTCTGAAGCTATTCCCTGGAAAGCTGGAATCTAGATGGCCTGGCCCTTTGAATTTGTTAAAGCATTATCACATGGTGCAGTCACAATCAAATCTACCAAGGATGGGCATGAATTTAATGTGAATGGAAAGAGGTTAAAGCACTACACAGGACCTCATGTTCCAAGAGAGAAGGAAGTGATCATGTTAGGGGATGCATCCAAATGCACCCCTTACTAAACCTAAAAAAAAATATTTTCTGTTTTTCATTTTCAGGAATCAGATATAAATTTCATGCATTTATTTTTCAACCACAATATTTTTAATTTTCTATTTTTAGGTATTAGATTAGATTTTAGCATGCCTTTAATTTTTTTTTTAACACTAATAATTTTATTTTAGTTTATTTTAGGAGAAACAAAGCCCAAGGGAAAAGAGAATAATCAAGCCCAACCCATTAACCGTTCAAGTCACCCGTTGAAGCTCGCCACGGAAAACGCAGACGTAGATGTTTTTCCCACCAAAACTAGTCATTCTGCCTAACGGCTCTCTGCCCAGGAAACGGTTTCCTCGGCGGACGAAACGGCAGAACCCATCACTAAGAACCTCTTCACTCCTATTTAACCCCCTCATTTTTTTACTATTCACTCTTCTTACTCTCTCTTTTGCATATTGTTTCGCATATCCTCTTTTGCTTTTAGATTTCTATTTTTTTTATAGATTCTCAACTGTCACAACACTACTCGCATCAAAACCCTACATCCCAATATCAAGAATGGCAAGAACCCCACGACATCGTGTTGTCCAGGCAGAGTCAGAAGCATCCCTTCAATGCTTTGCTACACTAGAAGTTAAGGCCTGACATAACAAAAAAATTCAAAGAGAGATCGGTGTGGGAAGAGCAAGGCTTTTATTACGATAGGGGGATGAGCAACTTCGGGCTCCAGCACTTCATATACTCAAAGACCGCACACCAAAGATGGCAGATCTTCACCCAGCAACCAAAGCCAGCAAATCAGACAATGGTACGTGAATACTATACCCAAGGGCCGACGGCCGATGAACCGCTGGTGAATGTTCGCGGGCGACCAGTGTTGATCGATAAAGACAAGATAAATATTTTCTATGGCCTTCACATTCAAGAGAATCAACACAAGGAGTTCTTCTCGAGTTTATTTTAATCTATGTTTTATTTTGAGTATGTATACATGCATTGAGGACAATGTTCCTCTCGAGTTTAAGGGGGGGAATGTGTCCCAATTTTTTTCTTTCTTTTCTTTTATTTATTTCATGTTTTCATTATGTAGCTGCATAGTTAGAAGCATTCGGAAACATAGTGTATTTGCCTTTATTTAACATGGAAGGAAAACTTTAGTTTGAAAAGGAAATTTTTTTAGTATTCTTTACCCGCCTAGGCAGACTACCCGCCGAAACAGCAACCTTAGCATGACTTTGGAAGTATTTAGAATCCAACTATGTTATGAACTTAAAGAAACACTCTTTGTGACTGGTTTGATTTTAGGACTTCTAGGAAACCTAGGTAATTCACTTAGTAAACTTGGGTAGAACTTAAGGTAATTAGAAACCAACCATATTCTAGAGGTGCCAAAAACTAGCTCTAGGATAGGCTAGAGATGCCTGCAACCGGCTCTAGTCATGTGCTTACAAACACACACACACACACACACACACACACACCTAACGTTAGCTCTATTAACCTTAAAGAAACCCAAGTAAAATTAAGGTGCTTTTCTGGAGTTTACGTAGAAGTTGAAGAATCACTCTTGTCACAAGACCCGCACACACTCACGAGACACATAGTTTGGTTCCGGGTAAGTCCATTGTCATTTGAAAGGTTGTTGTCAAGCTTATAGTTGCATGGTATGTAAGGGCCACTCAAGGTATTTTAAATTTTTTAAGCTATGCTTTCCTACGATTTTAAGTTTTGGCATATTACTATTAGATTGCATTTCTTGAGGACAAGCAATAGTTCGACTTTAGGGGTGTGTTAAGTGTGAAAAAGTACTAGATTTTAGCCCTATGATAGCTCAACTATTGTTAAACTTAAGCCCATTTTAGTTGCACAATTAGGTAAACATACTCAAAAACTACATAGATTAGATACTCTGCCCTACTTGATGAATTTCACTATTTTTTATCTATAAAAGATACTGCTCAGGTATATGTTTCACTATGCGCAGATAGCTGCCAAGACAGACGATGCCGCAATAGCAAGGAGGGCAGAAGGAAGGAGATGAACATTCGATGGACGATGCTGGTGTACCTGCTGGAGATGCTGAGCAGACTAAGCTATAGAGGAGAAAACACAAACTAAGGAGCCATGCTGATGCAGACCTCTGTCGAGGCAGAAAATGGTGTGTCGCAGAGAAAGCAACTCAAGGCAGCTGAAAACATGCAAAGTGGTATGCCACAAGAAGACCACATCAAGCCCAATTTTTAGAGACCACTTGCATGCATACCGGAGTTCAAAAGCCCAAGAAAAGTCACGGTCAAAACTCAAGGAGTTTAAAGTCAACCGAGAGTCAAGCTTGGATTAAAAGAATATTTAATTAGAGTTTAATCTTTTTAGGAGATCCAATTTAATTCCAACTTGTACTCTAGTCATTTAAACCAACTTCGAGTATGCCAAGGCTTATATATAAAGCCTCTTAGTTGACTAGAAGGGGATATCGAGAGTTCTTAGACAAAAAACCTTTGTTTCCATTCAATCATCATGTTCTAAACGTTTCCTAGGGCTAAGGATTGGATTTGTTGAGTAGTTGTGAGAGATTGTTTGTATTTGTTTTGGTTTTTAAGTGCTGCAATAAAATTCCAAGTTTGTTTACTCTTGGTATTGTTCTTGTTTGCAATCAAATAGAGAGAGGAGAGAGCAATTATCGATTTGTCTAACATCGAGAGAGTTAGACTCACGAAACGAGTAAACACAATTTTATCCAACTTGGGGTGAAGTTACTTCGGCTTAAGGATAAGTTAGAGGTTTAGCGACTAGAGGAGGCTTAATAATTAGCTGGTGTTCATCCTTAGATTCACGTCGGGAGGTATTATCAAGACGTGTTTGCCAATAGTACTTCGATTTAGGGATAAGGAGGAGTCATTGAAGGAAGCCTTGCCAAACTTTGAAGCATCACTCAGCCGCCTGGGCAGCACAACAAGTTTTATCGCGGCGGGTCGTCTCCTAGGGCATCACCTCAGCAGTGGAGTTGATTTTGCAGCACTTGAACCAAGAAGAAACAGTCAAAATCTACACTACAAAGCATTCCAATACTGGCCCATTATCTTAATCTGAATTCTCCATCATTTAATTTACTTGTTTTTAATTTTAATCAAGTCAATTCAAATCCCAACTCAATTGTGTTTTTACATTTCTTCGTGCAGGAATTTAATCATTGAAGCAACTTTCCAATCCCTATGGAGATGATATCTTAATTACTACAACTTGGCTGCAGTGTACACTTGCACTCAATTTACAGGACACATTTACCCTCTACAGTATATATTCTTCACCCTTTTTCATTGCAGATCTTTAGATATCAACAGTATAAATGACTCCAAATCAGACTTAAAAAGTCATTTTGGAGCTACCTTTATGCTTGGAAGAAGTTGGAAATGTTGACGTAGAGGAAGAGTATGAGTTGCCTAATGATTTGCTCAGAATGGTAGAGGGAGAAGAAAAGCAAATTCTACCCCACAAAGAAGAATTGGAAATTTTGAATCTTGGCAGTGAAGAGGAGAATCGTGAAGTGAAGATTGGTACCACCATCACAATCAAGATACAACAATGTTTGATTGAGCTTCTAAAAGAGTATAAGGATATTTTTTCCTGGTCGTACCAGGATATGCCTGGCCTTGACACAGACATTGTCATGCATCAGCTTCCTATAAAAGTAGGATGTGAGCCTGTGAAGCAAAAGCTTAGAAGGATGGAGACGATGCGCTTTTAAAAATCAGAAATGAAGTAAAGAAGTAATATGACACAAGATTCCTCAAGGTAGATAAATATCCAGAATGGGTAGCTAACATTGTTCCAGTCCCAAAGAAAAATGGAAAAGTACGAATGTGTGTTGACTACAGGGATCTCAATAGGGCAAGCCCCAAAGATAACTTCTCACTCCCACATATCGATACCTTGGTAGACATTACAGCCGATCATTCCCTTTTCACCTTCGTGGACGGAGTCTCTGTGTATAATCAAATTAAGACGTGCCCAGAAGATATGGAAAAGACTACCTTTGTGACGCTTTGGGGAACTTTTTACTATACAGTGATGCCCTTTGGTTTGAAAAATGCAGGGGCAACTTATGAAAGAGCCATGGTTACTCTTTTTCATGACATGATGCACATGGAGATAAAAGTTATATCGATGATATGATCGCCAAATCCAGGACTAAGGAGGAGCATCTGGTGAACCTAGAGAAGCTATTCCAGAGGTCAAAGAAATTTCAGCTAAAACTTAGCCCTGTCAAATGCACATTTGGAGTTACATCTGGAAAATTATTGGGCTTCGTTGTAAGCAGAAGGGGAATTGAGATTGATCGCGATAAGATAAAGGCCATACAAGATCTTCCACCATCACAAACACAGAAATAAGTTCAGGGCTTCTTGAGAGGTTAAATTACATAGACTGTTCCATCTCCCAATTAACGGATAAATGCGATCCAATATTCATGTTGCTTAGAAAGAACAACCCATGGGCATGGAATGAAGAATGTCAGGCAGCCTTAGAAAAGATCACGGAGCAGTTAACCAATCCCCCAGTATTAGTGTCGCCAGTTTTAGGGAAACCATTAATACTCTATTTAACGGTGTATAAAAATTCTATGGGCTTGGTGTTGGGGCAACATGACGAAACTAAAAGAAAAGAAAATGCAATATACTACTTGAGCAAGAAGTTCACCGATCGTGAAACAAGATATACCCCGATTGAAAAGCTATGTTGCGCTCTAGTATGGGCTATTAAAAGGCTTAGGCAGTATATGTTGTATCATACTACATGGTTGATTTCGAAGTTGGATCCGCTAAAATTCATGATGAAAGCCCCAACCTTATCAGGATGATTAGCACGATGGCATATGTTGCTTTTAGAATACGATATTTAGTATGTGAGTTAGAAAGCAGTTAAAGGAAGTGTCATACCTGATTTTCTGGCAAGTCGTGCTCAGAATGACTATGAGGCATTAAATTTTAATTTCCCCGATGAGGATTTGATGTGTATCTTAGAAAATGATGAGCCCCCAATAGAATCGTGAGTCATGAAATTTGATGGTGCTGCAAATGCTTTAGGGCGAGGTATTGGGACAATTTTGGTTTCACCAGAAGGAGATTATTACCCTTTCACTTTACATTTGAAATTCTTTTGCACCAATAATATGGCAAAATATGAGGCATGCATATTAGTTCTAAGAGAGGCCATTGAAAGAAAGATCTGAAATTTAAAAGTTTATAGGGATTCAATGTTGGTCATTTATCAAATACGCGATGAATGAGAGACAAAAGATGCAAAGCTGGTAGAATATTACAAATTGGTCATTGAATTAACCAAAGAATTCGATGTGATCAATTTTAAGTATCTCCCTAGAGAAGACAACCATATGGCTGATGCTTTAGCCACTCTAGCCGCCATGTTTAAAGCAAGTGAAGGCTCTAAGATGATGCCCTTCAAATTGAAAATATTAGATTCCCCAGCTTATTGCTACGACATAGAGGAGGAGGTAGACGGCTTGTCGTGGTATCATGACATCTTGTAGTATATAAAATTTCAACAACCCAGCTCAAGCTTCAGAGATTGAAAAGAAGATGATTAGGAAAATGGCATCAATGTACATTCATGATGGAGAAATTCTTTATAAAAGAAGTCGAGATCATATTTTTAAGATGTGTGGATGCAAAAGAAGCGCAGTTGATTTTAGAAGAGGTTCATGAGGGAGTCTACGAAACTCACCCTACCGGCTTCACTATGGCTAGAATAATTATGCGTTCAAATATTACTGGTCGACTATGGAGGAAAATTGCATTAATTACTCTTGCAAATGCCACAAGTGTCAAATTTACGCTGATAAGGTCCATACGCCTCCTCAATCTCTCCAATTCATGTCATTTCCCTGGCCATTCTCCATGTGGGGCATAGATGTTATTGGGCAGATCCATCCAAAAGCATCAAGTGGGCATTGTTTTATTCTAGTAGCTATCGACTACTTCACAAAGTAGGTTGAAGTGGCCTCGTATGCAAATGTTACTAGATCTACAGTCTGTAAATTTTTAAAGAAATAGATCATTTTTCGATATGGTTTACCAAAAAGTATAATCACCGATAATGCTTCCAACCTGAATAACATAATGATTTTTTTGGTCTGTGAGCAGTTTAACATTAAACATCATAATTTAGTGGTGTATCGCTCAAAGATGAATGGGGCAGTAGAGGCAGCAAATAAAAATATCAAGAAGATAGTGGTGAAAATGACTGGCACTTATAAAGATTGGCATGAAAAGTTATCATTCGCTTTATATGCTTATTAAACTGCGGTACGAACATCTACTGAGGCAACCCCGTTCTCGTTAGTATATAGAGTAGATGTTGTGCTACCAATTGAAGTTGAGATACCATCGCTTCATGTTCTGATGGAGGCTAAGTAAGATGAAGCTAAATGGGTTCAAAAGAGATATGACCAATTGAATTTAATCGAAGAGAAGAGGTTGAAAGCCTTATGCCATGGTCAAATGTGCCAAAGAAGAATGGTAAGGGCTCATGAAAAGAAGGTTCACCCCAGAGAATTCCAAGAAGGTGACTTGGTATTAAAGAAGAAACTGCCAATTCAAATCAATCCCCGAGGAAAATGGGCACCCAATTGGGAAGGGTCTTACATTGTAACAAAGGTTTTTTAGGCAGAGCATTGATCTTGGCTGAAAAGGATGGAGATGAGTTTCAAAACCCAGTGAACTCGGATTCAGTAAAGAAGTATTATGCTTGAAGAAAGAGAAAAGAGAGAGAAAAGAAAAAAAGATGAAAAAGAAAGAAAGATAAAAATGAGGGTTCAAAATGAAAACCCGTAAAGGGAGTTTTAAAACTAAAGGGGGATCTGAGTTGAAAACCCGTAAAGGGCGGCTCAGGTAATTTCCAAGGTGGTTTTCGGAGCTTCACGACTTTATGCGTCATGTTCATTCTCAAAGACTCCTCAACAAAGGTGGCATTCAAGATTTCTTCTGGTGTTTTGACTGAAGAAGTTTGGACTGTTGATATCTGAATACTTGTTTCCCTTTCTTTTCTTGTAAACTTTCTTGTGTTTGCCACAATATTAATAAAATTTTGTCTCATAGACATTTCTTCTTCTCTTGCTTCCTTCCCTATTTATATAGGGCTCTTAATTTGAAATGAGAATTAATAGGTTTGACATCAATTAAATATACAAAAAGATTTTTGAGCATTACTTTGAAAAAGTTTTGAAAAGTAAATGGACTGTGAGGCGTTTCATGACTAAGATTAGAACTTGGGGCTTATAGTGCCAGCATTAAGAGTGTTCAAAGTGGAAATAAGCTTTTCCACAAAGATTCTCAAGTAACTGATCGCATGTAGGAAGGAAAATGAGAATTCTCAAAGAGCCATACAAATATTTTAGTGACTTAAAGCAACCTTTGGCGAAATAGGGATGCCTCCCTGATCCTCAGTTTTTCTTCCATGATGATGAGAATAATTTTACAAGACATTGGGGATGATAAAACTTAATCTAAAGATCCCCATTCATGTTTTAGTAAAGGCTTGTCTCTGAATATGGGTGTATGAACTGCAATGATAGCAGATTTAGGGATGTTAGCATGCATAGATCAAATGTTTTCAATGAAGCAAAAAGGTATGAAGAATGGGATATGAGGATAAAGTCAGTCCTTCCAACCAAGGGTACAAGATAACTGGATTGAGTATGATGTGGCCTTGGTGCTTTGTTAAACTCTAATTTCGCCTAATCTCTGAAGTTAAGAGTAGACAATGGTGAAGATTTTCTTCCAAGGAATGGAATGGAATTTTAACAAACAAGAAATTGGTGGAGCCAACTAGAATTGAAAGATGGGATGTTGCTAGCTTTTCTACTTGTTTTGATCCTAACAACATTGTGCAAAGTCTGATTCGGTATGAAGAAATGAAAAGGAACTCATATTAGTTGGGCCAGAATTGATGTCTAGCATTTTACCGGAGTTGAGAAAATGTTTAAGATTATAACAATACAAGTTCCTCAGAGCTTCACAGTTCCTTCTGTGTTGGCCGTTTGACAAAAACAAATCTTGACAAAAGATTTATAAAAAGAAAAACACGAAGCTTGACATGCAATTAGGCATCCCTAGGGGCAGTACACCATCATTGCATTGTATATCGTATTTTTTAGGTACACGAAGGACCTTTCAGCAAAAGAACCAGCTCATCTATTTGGGCATTTGGAGAATAGAACCCGCCTATCTGTTTGGGTATAAAGAGAATGGAATCCAGCTCATCTATTCGAGCATTTGAAGAATAGAACTCGCCTATCCGTTCGGGTGTTAGGAGAATGGAACTCTGCTCATCTTCTCAGGCACTTGGAGAATAGAACCAGCTCATCAATTTGGGCATTTGGAGAATAGAACCAGCTCATCTATCCAGGCATTTGGAGAATAGAACTCGCATATCCATTCGGCCGTAAGGAGAATGAAACCTTACTCATTTAAAATAAATATAATGGTTCATAAAACCCATAAAATATAGCCTATAATAAACACATTTGAATAAAAACCCACTCCAAAACATAATAAGGTGACCCATTTTATTTTTAGGCCCAAACTAACACATTTATTTTGTTTTTTTTTTTCAGGTTTATTCAAGAACGTCATATCTAGGGCAAGGGGCTCAAAGGGCCAAGAATGGATCAACAAAATCAAAAAGAAGGGGGGGGAGGGAACCATGGGCGTCATGCGCTCAAGATTGGATCCCCAAAACTCCTCAGCCCATTCGAAACCGGCTACTATCGGCAGCCATTCTACCATCCATGGGGCACGACATCGGCCGAGAAGTGTACCAGCCGACTCGTCTCGACCGGACGAGTCCAATGATCCCATGTAGGAAGGAAAATGAGAATTCTCAAAGAGCCTTACAAATATCTTGGTGCCTTAAAGCAACCTGTGGCAAAATAGGGGTGTCTCTCTGATCCCTAGTTTTTCTTCCATGATGATGAGAACAATTTTACAAGACATTGGAGATGATAAAACTTAATCTAAGGATCCCCATTCATGTTTTAGTAAAGGCTTGTCTCTGAATTTGGATGTATGAACTACAATGATAGCAGATTTAGGGATGTTATCATGCATGGATCAAATGTTTTCAATGAAGCAAAGAGGTATAAAGAATGGGATATGAGGATAAAGTCAGTCCTTCCAACCAAGGGTACAAGATAACTAGATTGAGTATGATGTGGCCTTGGAGCTTTGTTGAACTCTAATTTCGCCTAATCTCTAAAGTTAAAAGTAGACAATGGTGAAGATTTTCTTCCAAAGAATGGAATGGAATTTTAACAAACAAGAAATTGGTGGAGCCAACTAGAATTGAAAGATGGGATGTTGCTAGCTTTCCTACTTGTTGTGATCCTAACAACAATGTGCAAAGTCCGATTCGGTATTAAGAAATGGAAAGGAACTCATATTAGTTGGGCTAGAATCGATGTCTAGCATTTTACCAAAGTTGAGAAAATGTTTGAGATGATAACAATACAAGTTCCTCAGAGCTTCACAGTTCCTTCTGTGTTGCCCGTTTGACAAAAACAAATCTTGAAAAAAGATTTATAAAAAGAAAAACACGAAGCTTGACATGTAATTAGGCATCCCTAGGGGCAGCACACCATCATTGCATTGTATATCGTATTTTTTAGGTACACGAAGGACCTTTCAGGAAAAGAACCAGTTCATCTATTTGGGCATTTGGAGAATAGAACCCGCCTATTCATTCGGGTATAAAGAGAATGGAATACAACTCATCTATTCGAGCATTTGAAGAATAGAACTCGGCTATTCGTTTAGGCGTTAGGAGAATGGAACTCTGCTCATCTTCTCGGGCACTTGGAGAATAGAACCAGCTCATCAATTTGGGCATTTGGAGAATAGAACCAGCTCATCTATCCAGGCATTTGAGAATAGAACCTGCCTATCCGTTCGGACGTAAGGAGAATGGAACCTTGCTCATCTATTCAGGCACTTGGAGAATATAACCTTGCTTATCTATACGGGAATTCGGAGAATATAACCACCTCATCTATTCTGGCATTTGGAGAATAGAACCTGCCTATCTATTCGAGCATAAGGAGAATGGAACCTTACTCATCTATTCAGGCACTTGGAGAATAGAACCTTGCTCATCTATTCGAGCACTTGGAGAATATAACCCTGCTCATCTATTCGAGCACTTGGAGAATAGAATATGTATATCCGTTCGGGCATCATGAGAAAGAAACCAATTAGCAAATTGGTGAAAACTAGTGCCTTTTTGTCTTTGCTCTATCTCTGTTTCACAGAGATGAGCAAAGAGGGGCAGCTGTTGTCACTAGATTTTCACCTCTCTTTTTCTTTCTTTCTTTCTTTCTCTTTATTTATTTATTTATTTATTTATTTATTTATTTATTATTATTATTATTATTATTATTATTATTATTATTATTATTATTATTATTATTATGCAGTCTATTAGAGTTAAAAGCCCAAAAAAGGAGGAAAGAAATAATAAACTCATTTAAAATAAATATAATGGTTCATAAAACCCATAAAAATATAGCCTATAATAAACACATTTGAATAAAAACTCACTCCAAAACATAATAAGGTGACCCATTTTATTTTTAGGTCCAAACTAACCCATTTATTTTGTTTTTTTTAGGTTTAATTGAGAACGTCATATCTAGAAGAGAAGGGCTCAAAGCGCCGAGATTGGATCAACAAAATCAAAAAGAAGGGGGGAAAGGGAACCATGGGCATCAAGCGCTCAGGAATGGATCTCCAATACCCCTCATCCCATTCGAAACCGGCAACTATCGGCAGCCATTCTACCGTCCATGGGGCACGGCAGCGGCCGAGAAGGGTACCAGCCGACTTGTCTCGACCGGACGAGTCCAATGACGCCGGCGCCACCCTCTACAGTTGCTGGTAGTCTGCAAAACGTGGAAGAAAAATTTTCGAACCCTAATTAATTTTGGGGGCAAAATTTCCTAAATTGAAGCCAAATCTGATGCAATTCAGATTGCTTTCCAATCCCCATGTATAGAGTCAAAGCTTGCTGATCATTTGTGTAACACCCTAATTTTGGGCTTAGAAGTTTTGGGTTTGAACCGGACCGGTCGGAATTTTGGTTCGAATATAAAAGGTGGTTTTAAGGAAAGCCTAGTTTGGGATGCATTAAAAATATGGAAAAATGTCTAAAAATCCTCTTTTATTATATATAAGAGAGTGATGAAATCAATTTTACAAAATGAGGTTTGGAAATATGACATTTTGAGTTAGTGACTAAAATGTAATTTTTGAAAAGTTCGTGACTGTTTTAAAAGGTTTGAAACTTTGAATCTTTAAAGAGCTAATTTACCCAAGGGAGGATTTCTTCAGATTTTTCTTGATTTTTAAAGACTCATTTAATGTTTAATTAATAAAAAGGAAAGAGGGAAAAAGATATTTTTAGTTTCATAACTAACTTTTACCAAAATTTTCCCATTTCATTTTCTCTCAAAATTCCCTCAGCCAAACACATATCCACAACAACTTTTCCTTTGATTTTCACACCTAAAGTTGAGATTTCAATTCCTAAATGATTCCTAATCATTTCTACACCAAATCCTCATCATTTGCTTAATGAATTTTCAAGGATTTTGGCTCTAAACAAGGAGAAATCCACATTTAGAGGTATGAACGTCCTTCTCCTCTAAATACTCAGTTCTTTACTGAAATTCCCAAGTTCTCAATCCTTAAATTAAGTTTTATTAAAGGTTTTAATGTTGTGATCTTGATTTTGGGTTAAAATGCAAGATTTGGATTTAATTTTGAAGAAATCCGTATTGGATGATTGGGCTCTGTTTTGAGATGTCTTTTTGATGTATTTTGGATGTCTAAATGATGTGTGATTGAGGTTTAATCAATGCAATCCCGAATAGGCTGATTTTCCTAAGTTCTTACTTGTGAAAATGGTGGTTTTGGGGGTGATCTTGGTGTTTTGCTAATGTTGGAGGTATAAGGACGAGTTTTAGTTTATTTTGGATGTTAATTGATGTTTAAAAATGGTTAGAAGTGATGGATCTTGGCTGGGTTAAGTTTTGGAAGTGTTTGGATGTGATTTCGGTTGTGTTTGGTAACCGAAATGTTGGATTTGCAAAGAGCAGCGAGTTTAGGTGTGTTGCTGATGTTTTTAATGCATGATGATGCATTAATCCTCTGTTGTTATGTGCTTGAAATAGGGGAGAATGATCCGTGAGCAATAGAGGTGGCGTTGAAGGTTTCGGATGCTTGGAAGGCTTCTTGGCTAGCCTAGTTTTATGTATCGGTGAGTGAAGTTGGGTTTTTAGCTTTGAAACCAATGTTTGAAGGTTTTGGGAGCTTAGGTTAAGTCTAAACAACTTATCTAAGCTCAAGAGTAAGTAAATGGAATTTCTCTCTTGGTTTGTGTTATGAATTGGTTTTTAATGCACTTGTGATGGTTGGATGCAATGCATGTGATTTGCATGTTTAAATTCTGTTTTGAAAGCATATTTTAGCATGGTTTAATGCTGGTTTTGAAGTCATGTGTTGAAGGATGCTCAAGGTAAGAGATCCTTGGTTTTGTACATTGGAATTGTGGAATTGATGCATAGTGTTGCATGTTGTTTAATGGCTTTGTTTAATGCTTTAAAACAGTGAATTGATGATGGTAATTGATGGTATTGGCAAGTGATGTAAGTGGTTGTTGGTTACTTTAATCGGATATAGTTAGTCGGCTATAGGATTGGGTGCATCGTGAATTGAGTCGCCTTGGATGTCGAGGGGGTTGTAATTGTACCGTAAACTCCATCCGAGAACCCTAGCGATTGAGGAAATTGGTCTCACCACGATGGAGGATGGCTCTCATGGGTGGGCTTGGTTTAGTGCCACCACGATGGAGGATGGCTCTCGTGGGTGAACCTTGTTAAATGTCACCATGATGGAGGATGGCTCTCGTGGGTGGACTTTGTTAAGTGTCACAACGGTGGAGGGTTGCTCCCGTGTGTGAGCTTGGTTAAGGTGATTACAATGGTTGTGGTATCTTCCATGTGTAAGCCATGTGATGTGTCCCGGCTCTCTCTAGTGTATTATACAACTTCCGATGAGTGATGCTGAGGGGGTTGTGATTGTACCGTTAAACTCCATCACGGGTGTTGAGGGGGTTGTGATTGTACCGGTAAACTCCACCTTGTGTTGTTCGATTGTGTGTATGGAGCGTGTGGGACAATGCTTGTAATCCGCGTATCCGATTGTGTCTTGTGTTCTGATGGTTTGTGAATTATCACTTGGAAGCCAATATAATGTTCTTGGATGTAATGAAGCATGAGATGCTTGAAATGATGCATGGTTGCATGGGAAGTGTATGATGTTCTAAGAATGCATGTATTACTTGTTAACTTGTACAAGTGTTATCTTATATTGAGAATGGTGCATATGTGCATGGGAATCTCTTTAGTGCATTGAAGTCTTGTGAGGACTTGTTTTAAAAGGCATGTAGTGCATTGATATTTTCGGTAGTTCATGTGTTTTTCATTTGTTGAATGCATGAGATAGTTTGAAGGAACCAATGGTTTTTGAAAGGTTTTGCTTTGAAATGGCCATCAAGCATATGGAAAGTATGTTGTGAAGTGGAAGTGTTTTCCAAGGAATTTGAGTTTAACCTTGCATGTGGTGTTTATGCATGGAAAGGATTAATTAATGGTTTTTGCAAGAATGTGTTTTGGGGTAAATTGTTAGCTTTTCTAAGCTAAAGGTTGGTTTTCATGTTGAGAAAGACATGGTTTAAAGCATGATGTTTCAAAAGAGGTTTTTCAACCAATGCTTTGATTTACCGATTTACAACTACTTTTTGAAGGGGTTTTATGATTCGCTGCATTGATGGTGTTTTGGTTTTGAGCATTCCTCACTAAGCATTATGTGCTTACGCTCCTTTTTGTCCATCAATGCAGATAATTGAAGTTGGGACAGCAAGAAGCAAGGGACTCAAGGAGAGCTCCACTTGAGATGTATGTCTCGGTTAATAGCTATAGATAATAAAGGCAATGTGGGGAGAGTCTCTTATGTTGATGTTTAATGAGATCGTGTATGTTGGACAAGTTTGGTTTATGATTTGAACTATGTGGTTTAATGCTTGCAACGTTTGAATCTTCTTATTCATAAGTCGTTATGCTATGCTTCTTGTTTTAAAAGCATGATTAAGTGTTGGATGTGTGGAAGGAGTTGGTGCACCTAGGAGTTGTTTTGTATCTATATTTTAATGCAATTTGGTAGTTATGATGCTTGGAAAGTTGTTGATTTTTTTAGGATTGATTTGGAGTATGTTCGATGGGGTTTGGATGTGTTAAAACAGGCATATCTGCTGTTTCTGGGCAGGGTATTTCGAAACACCCTTGCCTGTTTCGAAACAGGTGCTGGATTTGGCCTGGGTGTTTCTAAACGGGTAGAGGTGTTTCGAAACACTTTGGCTACTTCCAAGCCCCGTTTCTGAACGGGCTAACCCCGTTTCGAAACACTTGACCGTTGGACATTGATTTGAATGGTTTTGAAGTTTGCAAGCTTTACGTTTTAGTCCTGATTTTTGTATGTGCAATTGCTTGAATTTGAGATGTCCGATTAAAGTGAAATTTGGCAGAGAGGCATGAAACATGACTAATTTCATAATGGTAACTTAAAAATTGGTAAAGTCCTCTAAATTTCCAGAATTTACAAATTCGTCCCTAAATTCGTATGTTGTGCAATTGAGTCCCTTATTGTTTTCCGATTGATGTGATTTTTGAGTATGCTTATCTCAGGAGTATGCCTAGGTTTAATTTGCATCTAGACATGTTTAAAAAGAAAAAATGGGTCGTTAATCAAGGTTGACTTTTGGGTTGACTTTGGTTTTCCCCGTGTAATCTTCGTAGTTCGGGTCAACCGTCTAGGCCGGGCTAAGGGGGTTATATTTGGTGGTATCAGAGCTGAGTTGCAAATGCTTGGGGAAATGGTAATTTGTTGTAATAAGTGTTTGATGTTTATTCTGATGTGTGGTTGAAAGTCGGTTGGAAAGTGTGTCTTTGAGCGAATTGTTGATGATTTTAGCATGCTTTTTGATTGTGAATCTTTATTGAGCTAATGTGGATTTGTGTTAATGATATTCTGGTGATGTGAGCTGATTTTATGAATGATGAAAGTGTGATGGGTATGATATGTTGATATTATGTTGTTGCGGGTGAATGTTGTTTGATGAGAGCATGATCGAAGTATGTTGATTAATATGCTCGATGTTGTGATAACCATGTTTTTATTGACTGTTATGTCATGTAAAAGGGGAGAATTCGGGATACCCATTGCCTTATTATTATCGCTATTGTGTTATGTTGGAGTTGGAGTCTTGAATCCTTGCTTGAAGCTAGCCTGATCGTTTTATTTGTTTTGTTATGATAGCTTGTTGTTTTTAGCATGGTGAAATCGATGAGAGAATGGCAGTTGGATGAGATGGTTGCTGCTTTAGAGCAGGTTGTTAAGGCGTGCAATTCACCTTTTAGTGGAGGTGTTTTGTTTTAGTCTTTAGTGCCTGGAGTTGAGGTAGTGAGGCAGGAGGAAGAAGATGGTTCTGTGATGAAGGGTTCATCACCTATAGTTTAAGAGGTGTCAGGAACATCTCAGGCTGTGGCGAAAGTGAGGCCTGTAGACGTGCCAACTGTAGGACATGCGAGTTTATCGAAACAACGTTTGTATGATTTGGGAGCTTTGGAGTATCATGGTTCGACACCTAAGGCGTTCGAGGCTTGGTTAGCCAGTGTAATTCTGATTTTGGATCAGGAAGGGTGTGACTACGCCTGTATGCTGGGAAGTGTTGTCTCATTGATGTTGGAGGACGCCTGTGTCTGGTGGACATTTGTGGCGGTGGCAACGCATATCCACGATATAGATTGGGACTTCTTTGTGTCTGCCTTTTATGAAAGGTACCTTGAAAAGAAATTCCCAAGGGTTAAGCAACGTGGGGGTGTGGCTTCATATTATGAAGGTGAGAAAAGTTTAAGCAAGAGAGTTGTGGGTACTGACCTCGGGAGCGGTCAACGTAAGAGGCTACGTGATAGAAGGTTTTGCTTGAATCGAAGCCTGGATGGTAGTGCAGATGTGGGTCAAGTACAGTATGACCAAGGAGTGGTAGCTTAGTTGCCGAAGTGTGACCATTGTGGAAGGTGTCATGTTGGAGGTTGTTGGGGCGTGGGAGTTTGTTGGAACTGTGGTTCTAAGGAGCATGTGAAGCGAAGTTGTCCTCGTGGGATGAGTTTGGCTTCAGTGGTAGCAAAAAGGGTCTCAGAAGGGTCGTGGGCACGGACGAGACAAAGTTTGAAGGTGGCAGAAAGGGAAGAAAGGTGTGAGGAGCTTGGGGAATGAATCTTGTTGGAATTGTGGGTCTGTTGGTCATTTGAGACGAAATTGTTTGAAGTTGGCTCGGGGTAGTCAGGGTTCTGTACCGCAAGGAGATGGTGATGACCTTAAGGTGTTGGCTGATGCTATGGCAGTGTAGCAAGAGAATGGTTGTTCTGCAAGGAAAAGAGTTTGTTGTCGGAGTTTCGAGGCAGCGAGGTGTTTGCAGGTAACCTTGTTAAGTAACCTTTACCCTAGTTATCTTAGTTTGGTTTCGGTTTGATATTCCCTTGTGTAGTGGTATGGTCTTATAGCTAGCAAGTTTGGGGTAGTAGTTGGTGTTGTTTTGAAAACAACTTTAGTGCGAAGAGGGCATTAGTGGGTATTTTGTGGTTATTGGGTTGTTAGAATGGTAGAGTTGGACAAGATAAAAGTGAGGTATGAGGTTGTTCTTAGGCGGATTCTGAGGATGTTATTGGTGGGTGTGAACCGGCATACATGCACAGTTAAAACCATTGTTATATACTATATTATATATATGTGTGTGTTGGTCCATGCATACATGTGACATGACATTAGACGTTTTGCATACATGTACACATGCATTGATAGGGCATATAGGCGATCATGCATACGAACGTTCACACTTGCTAATAGCTAGTTGGGTCCGTTAGTGTTGTGATAGGGTTAGGTTGGATGATGGGTTTTAAAAGTTGTTTTGGTGCTAGGAGAATGTTAGAAGTAATGGAGGGTATTAAGCGAGCTGTCAGTAATAGTGAGTGCGGTATAGCATGTTTGCAGAAGGAAAGTGTTTTGGTACTTAAAAAGTTTAGCGGTATGGTGGTGGGGAGATTACCGGTTGGAGTTAGAATCAGTCAAAGTGGTTGTGAATAGCTAGTAGAACTGGTAGTTTCTTGGTGTTAAGTGATGTTGCAGGATGTGTTTCCAGAGTGCTGAGGTAACTTGGCATTGATGTTGTAATAGAAGGGTTGTTTTTGTAGGTGATGGTTCGTAGCAACCTTCGAAGAGTTGAGAAGAGGTTGTGTTGTGGGTTGTAGAAAAAGGTTGGCCTGGGGTGAATAGAAGTTTCGTAATCTTAATATGTATGTATAGAATGGGTGGTGTCCTGGTAAGGCTAGTGTTGTAGTCAAAGCTTGAAGTGGAAAGGCAATGTGAGTTCAAGGGCCATTGTTGGTTGGACGGGTTCTTGTGAGAAGTGGTTGGCTAGTCGTGTGTAGGTAAATCCCTTCTGAAGTCAGCTAGTGGTATGTGGAACGGCTGGCGGAGCTAAGGTTGGGGTTTGTGGCGTGAATTTCGGATGTTGTGTGAGTAGTTTTGGTGAGTAATTATGGTAGTGATAGTGGTGGATGTGAAGGAATGTCAACAATATGTTGAGAAGTTTGAGTAAGCAGTTGATGCTTAAGAATTTTTGCTTGATGTGGTAACCTTTGGAAGAGGTTGGGCAATTTGCAAGGGGTTTTAGAAGCAGTGAAGGTTGTGGGTCACATGGTGGCTGAACTGGATGGGTTGGTGTCACCGTGTGTACGAATATTGGAAGTTATGAGTTAAGGTGGTGTATGCTGTAAAAGTTTGGAGGTTCTTTAGGTTGTTGTTGGGGTTGTGTGTAGTTCGGAAGTGTGAAAGGTTAAGCTGTGGTTAACATCTGAGTGTTCTGGAATTTGTGAAAGGTATGTGGTGGTGTTGGGTTTGGTGGAGTTTTGTGTGGAGAGTGTTCAGTGGTGGTTAAGTCTCATGTGTTGCCTTGTGGGTTGATTTGAGAAGTTTGGTTGTACTCTTTTCGCCGGTTGAAATTTCGAGGACGAAATTTCCTAAGAGGGGGAGAGTTGTAACACCCCAATTTTGGGCTTAGAAGTTTTGGGTTTGAACCGGACCGGTCGGATTTTTGGTTCGAATATAAAAGGTGGTTTTAAGGAAAGCCTAGTTCGGGATGCATTAAAAATATGGAAAAATGTCTACAAAACCTCTTTTATTATATATGAGAGAGTGATGAAATCAATTTTACAAAATGAGGTTTGGAAATATGACATTTTGAGTTATGGACTAAAATGTAATTTTTGAAAAGTTTGTGACTGTTTTAAAAGGTTTGAAACTTTGAATCTTTAAGGAGCTAATTTACCCAAGGGAGGATTTTTCCAGATTTTTCTTGATTTTTAAAGACTCATTTAATGTTTAATTAATAAAAAGGAAAGAGGGAAAGATATCTTTAGTTTCATAACTAACTTTTACCAAAATTTTCCCATTTCATTTTCTCTCAAAATTCCCTCAGTCAAACACATTTACACAGTAACTTTTCCTTTGATTTTCACACCTAAAGTTGAGATTTCAATTCCTAAATGATTCCTAATCATTTCTACACCAAATCTTCATCATTTGCTTAATGAATTTTCAAGGATTTTGGCTCTAAACAAGGAGAAATCCACATTTAGAGGTATGAACGTCCTTCTCCTCTAAATACTCAGTTCTTTACTGAAATTCCCAAGTTCTCAATCCTTAAATTAAGTTTTATTAAAGGTTTTAATGTTGTGATCTTGATTTTGGGTTAAAATGCAAGATTTGGATTTAATTTTGAAGAAATTCGTATTGGATGATTGGGCTCTGTTTTGAGATGTCTTTTTGATGTATTTTGGATGTCTAAATGATGTGTGATTGAGGTTTAATCAATGCAATCCCGAATAGGTTGATTTTCCTAAGTTCTTACTTGTGAAAATGGTGGTTTGGGGGGTGATCTTGGTGTTTTGTTAATGTTGGAGGTATAAGGACGAGTTTTAGTTTATTTTGGATGTTAATTGATGTTTAAAAATGGTTAGAAATGATGGATCTTGGCTGGGTTAAGTTTTGGAAGTGTTTGGATGTGATTTCGATTGTGTTTGGTAGCCGAAATGTTGGATTTGCAAAGAGTAGCGAGTTTAGGTGTGTTGCTGGTGTTTTTAATGCATGATGATGCATTAATCCTCTGTTGTTATGTGCTTGAAACAAGGGAGAATGATCAATGAGCAATAGAGGTGGCGTTGAAGGTTTCGGATGCTTGGAAGGCTTCTTGACTAGCCTAGTTTTGTGTATCGGTGAGTGAAGTTGGGTTTTCAGCTTTGAAACCAATGTTTGAAGGTTTTGGGAGCTTAGGTTAAGTCTAAACAAATTATCTAAGCTCAAGAGTAAGTAAATGGAATTTCTTTCTTGGTTTGTGTTATGAATTGGTTTTTAATGCACTTGTGATGGTTGGATGCAATGCATGTGATTTGCATGTTTAAATTCTGTTTTGAAAGCATGTTTTAGCATGGTTTAATGCAGGTTTTGAAGCCATGTGTTGAAGGATGCTAAAGGTAAGAGATCCTTGGTTTTGTACATTGGAATTGTGGAATTGATGCATAGTGTTGCATGTTGTTTAATGGCTTTGTTTAATGCTTTAAAATAGTGAATTGATGATGGTAATTGATGGTATTGGCAAGTGATGTAAGTGGTTGTTGGTTACTTTAATCGGATATAGTTAGTCGGCTATAGGATTGGGTGCACCGTGAATTGAGTCGCCTTGGATGTCGAGGGGGTTGTAATTGTACCGTAAACTCCATCCGAGAACCCTAGCGATTGAGGAAATTGGTGTCACCACGATGGAGGATGGCTCTCGTGGGTGGGCTTGGTTTAGTGCCACCACGATGGAGGATGGCTCTCGTGGGTGAACCTTGTTAAATGTCACCATGATGGAGGATGGCTCTCGTGGGTGGACTTTGTTAAGTGTCACAACGGTGGAGGGTTGCTCCCGTGTGTGAGCTTGGTTAAGGTGATTACAATGGTTGTGGTATCTTCCATGTGTAAGCATTGTGATGTGTCCCGGAACTCTCTAGTGTATTATACAACTTCCGATGAGTGATGTTGAGGGGGTTGTGATTGTACCGTTAAACTCCATCACGGGTGTTGAGGGGGTTGTGATTGTACCGGTAAACTCCACCTTGTGTTGTTCGGTTGTGTGTATGGAGCGTGTGGGACAACGATTGTAATCCGCGTATCCGGTTGTGTCTTGTGTTGTGATGGTTTGTGAATTATCACTTGGAAGCCAATATAATGTTCTTGGATGTAATGAAGCATGAGATGCTTGAAATGATGCATGGTTGCATGGGAAGTGTATGATGTTCTAAGAATGCATGTATAACTTGTTAACTTGTACAAGTGTTATCTTATATTGAGAATGGTGCATATGTGCATGGGAATCTCTTTAGTGCATTGAAGTCTTGTGAGGACTTGTTTTAAAAGGCATGTAGTGCATTGATGTTTTTGGTAGTTCATGTGTTTTGCATTTGTTGAATGCATGAGATAGTTTGAAGGAACCAATGGTTTTTGAAAGGTTTTGCTTTGAAATGGCCATCAAGCATATGGAAAGTATGTTGTGAAGTGGAAGTGTTTTCCAAGGAATTTGAGTTTAACCTTGCATGTGGTGTTTATGCATGGAAAGGTTTAATTAATGGTTTTTGCAAGAATGTGTTTTCGGGTAAATAGTTTAGCTTTTCTAAGCTAAAGGTTGGTTTTCATGTTGAGCAAGACATGGTTTAAAGCATGATGTTTCAAAAGAGGTTTTTCAACCAATGCTTTGATTTACCGATTTACAACTACTTTTTGAAGGGGTTTTATGATTCGCTGCATTGATGGTGTTTTGGTTTTGAGCATTCCTCACTAAGCATTATGTGCTTACGCTCCTTTTTGTCCATCAATGCAGATAATTGAAGTTGGGACAGCAAGAAGCAAGGGATTCAAGGAGAGCTCCACTTGAGATGTATGTCTCGGTTAATAGCTATAGATAATAAAGGCAATGGGGGGAGAGTCTCTTATGTTGATGTTTAATGAGATCGTGTATGTTGGACAAGTTTGGTTTATGATTTGAACTATGTGGTTTAACGCTTGCAACGTTTGAATCTTCTTATTCATAAGTCGTTATGTTATGCTTCTTGTTTTAAAAGCATGATTAAGTGTTGGATGTGTGGAAGGAGTTGGTGCACCTAAGAGTTGTTTTGTATCTAGATTTTAATGCAATTTGGTAGTTATGATGCTTGGCAAGTTTTTGATTTGTTGAGGATTGATTTGGAGTATGTTCGATGGGGTTTGGATGTGTTAAAACAGGCATATGTGCTGTTTCTGGGCAGGGTGTTTCGAAACACCCTTGCCTGTTTCGAAACAGGTGCTGGATTTGGCATGGGTGTTTCGAAACGGGTAGAGGTGTTTTGAAACACATTGGCTACTGCCAAGGCCCGTTTCTGAACGGGCTAACCCCGTTTCGAAACACTTGACCATTGGGCACTGATTTGAATGGTTTTGAAGTTTGCAAGCTTTACGTTTTAGTCTTGATTTTTGTATGTGCAATTGCTTGAGTTTGAGATGTCCGATTAAGGTGAAATTTGGCAGAGAGGCATGAAACATGACTAATTTCATAATGGTAATTTAAAAATTGTTAAAGTCCTCTAAATTTACAGAATTTACAAATTGGTCCCTAAATTCATATATTGTGCAATTGAGTCCCTTATTGTTTTCCGATTGCAGTGATTTTTTAGTATGCTTATCTCAGGAGTATGCCTAGGTTTAATGTGCATCTAGACAGGTTTAAAAAGAAAAAAGGGTCGTTAATCAAGGTTGACTTTCGGGTTGACTTTGGTTTCCCCCGTGTAATCTTCGTAGTTCGGGTCAACCGTCTAGGCCGGGCTAAGTGGGTTACAATTTGGGATGATTTCTTGGGACAAAATTGGGGATTTTTTCCCCCAAATTACCTTGTTTTCCTAGCCCTAAAACCCTATAAATAGTGATCCTTTGTGCTTTGCTAAAAGAAAAAAATCACCCAAAAATTGTCTGAAAATCATTTGAAAGTGGCTAGAATTTGTTCGAGTTAGAGTTGCTTTGGTTTGAGTTTTCAAGAAGAAGCAAGCATTTTTCGTTTGCATTTGGTGTTGGTTCGAGAAGAGGAGGCTAGCAATTTTCCACTTTCCGGTATATTTTTCTTTTTCTTTTTCTTTTATTTTCAATTTAATTTTTGTTCTTGTTTTTTTAGGTTACATTTGGTGTTGATCTGGATGCTTGGATCTTTTTGGTTAATTCTCTTTTTTTTTTGTTTATGTTGACTCGGAAAATTGAAGAGAAAAAGTAAAATTTTGATCTATTTTTTATATAAAAAACTAAATGATTGTGTTGTTGAAAATAAAAATTTTTAAAAATTTGGGTATTTCTTTAGAAGGTTTTTCTAAGAAAAGAAGACATTTTATTTTATTTTAAAAATAAATTTTTTAAAACTCATATAAAGGTCACTTAAATAATAAAATCTGTTAAAAGGGAAATTAGATATTTTTCATCAGAAATAATAAAACAAGTTTTTTCAAAAGAAAGGGATATTTCATTAAAAAATAAAGTAAAATTTGAACTTTCAAAAAATATAAAAAAACATATAGAGCTTTTCAAAATTCCAAAAGAATAACTTTTTTGCAAATCATAAAAATGAAATAAAACACTCCTTTTAATAAATTTCTTTCAAAAAAATTAAAAGAAAAAAGGTAATTAAATAAAAAAATAAAATTATCAATGAATAAAAACTTTCAAAATATGAAAACAAATAAAAGTTTTAAGTAAAAAATAAGAAATAAAATTTTCTCAAAAAAGGCTTTAAAATATAAAAAGTAAAAAAAAATAATAATAAAATTTTCCAAACACAAAAAATTAAGAAATTAAAATATAAAAAGATAAAATATCTTCTTGAAACAAAAATAAAGAAGTGTTTTGTTCTTAAAATAAAAAATAAAAAATATTCCAAAATAACTTGATCCATGCCCATACAAGAAAAGCTTTAAGTTTTTTTTTTTTGTCTTGTTTTGTCTTTTAGTGATAGATTGAACTTTAGGAATATGTCCTTCAAGCTTAGATAGAGACTCCTTGGTGATAAAATTCTCTTCACAAAAATAAAATACACTTGACAAGATTTAAACCCTCAAATAAGAATAAAAATGTAGAAATCCATAGGATTAATAATTTCAACTTAGAATAAATAAAATCTTCAACAAACAAAGTTTCTCTGTTTATTTGAAAAACGGAACTTAATTAATACGGTGTCTTATCAAACGGGAATGACAGATTAGCGCCAGAAGTGTTGGCAGTGATTGTAGTTCATTTCCCGGGCGATAAGGTCGTTTAAATAGATTTATATTCATTAAACGGACAAATAAAATCGAAATTTTTGTGAAATTGTAAATTCCAATTTTTGAAAACTTTTTTGAAATCAATATGGTACCAATTGTTGGACGCTATAGGGTGTTAACCCTTCCCCACGCGTAACCTACCCCGAACCTGTTTTCTGGTTTTCGTAAACTAATCATTAAACGGGTGTTAATATTATTCTAAGATACTTTTATCTTCACGTTTTTTAAATAATGCGAAAATAAAATATTTCATAGATTTTCTAATTTTAAATTAATATATAATCTTCTTGTCACTCAACCTACTATTGCTAAGTAAATCTTTAAAAATACATTTTTTGATAAAAAAAAATATTTCTTCCATCCCAATTCGTATATATTATATATATATAAAATCTAAAGAGGGTAAAGGAATTGGTGCTAACATAATCGGTGCTTGAATTGAATCAGAAAATGGTCAAAATCAAATCTGTGAAGAATTGGAAACAAAATCCAGAGCTTGGAAGTAATTTTAAAATTTAGATTTATTTTTTCCATTACTTGATTATTTTCCCAAATAACTTAGGTAAATTTGTAGTTTTTAATATCTTCAGTGCAACCAACCTTTTTAGTCTCTACTTTTGTCTAATCATCTTCTTACATGGCAGAATGTTCGTTTCAGGACAATCTTTTGTCAAATGTGGCTCATCACAATGGTAACATTTAATGGGTAATCAATCCTTCCTTTCCCCTGGAAGGACCAACCCGGTGAACTTGTTGTTCGATCGCCTTTCGTTGCCATTCGAAGGCTTCACATCCTCAACTTTAGATGAGTTCTCTTTGTCTCGGCAACCATTGTCCTTGGGTTTTGACTTTGGCTTGGTAGGCTCGGTCTTCTTGATTTTGGTCAGCGATTCAGCAATGGCTAAGGCTTTGGGAAGTTCTAACACTCCCCTTCGTTGTAACTCGGTCTTAGCCCATTGTTGAAGTCCATCCATGAATGTGAAAAGGGCATACTTCTCACTTATGTCTGGGATTTGGAGCATAAGTTCTGTGAACTGCCGGACATACTTTTTAGGAGAACCATAATAATGCTCAAGATGTCTCAATCTAGAACGAGCCTCATCTACAGCAAACTCAGGGCAGAATTGATGTCTGACTTTGGCTTGGAACTCACTCCATGTCCCAATAACGGTGTGACCTCGGTTTACATCTATGCACCTATGCCACCACCATATGAGAGCAAAATCAGTCAAATACATACAAGCATTGTTTACCTTTTCGGTATCCTCCACAATACCCATAGCACAAAAGTACTGCTCCATGTCCCATATGAAGTTCTCAACATCTTGGGTCGACCTTGTCCCCTTGAATTCCTTCGGTTTTGGTACATCAACTTCTGCCAAGTCTTTCGCCGATTCCTCAAGTTGGGTGATCTCCCCTTCAACGATGTTAAGATGTCCTTCAAACTAGCCCTCGTTTGTTTTTGAACACAAGTCTCAACCCCTTTTTGTGCGACAATATCACCTTGGTCATAGATTCAGCGGGCCCTTCTGTAGTGCATGAAACAGTAAGAACAAAGACAAATGATACTCAACCAGGAGAATGAGAAAGTTACTTTGAATTTGATGATATGGAAAGCAAGTGAGCATGGTATTTATAGTACCATGTATTCCCAAAAGGGTATTCAAAATAGTAAGTAATCAAGGGCAAATCTGTCATAAAGTAAAATGAATGGTTAAGATTAAATATTCTTTTAACTTTAAAATGAATGGTTGGAATTAAAGATTTGAAATGAGTGGTTAAAAATCACTTAAAATAATTAAATAATAAAAAATAGATCGGACCTCTAATTTATGCACATGAGAAAATTGACCGGGTAAAATTTTTGACCAAAACCCGTGTACGCAAGACCACCATTATATTTTTCTCCTACAAGCCTAATATCAAGTCTTTATATTTAAACCAAAATGAAGTGCTTTTTAAAAAAAAGGGATTCTTTGAAATATACTAAGGAACCTTATTATTTTACAACAAAACTAAACCAAAAAGCTTAGAAAGCATGCGAAAGTTAAGACAAAGAAAAGTAAAGGAGCAAAGAGAGCTTTGAGTGAATTCTCCATGTATTACTCAAGAATAAATGGAATGGAATGAATCAACGGTAAGAAATAAAATACATCGACGGTTCACATTAAATCCTAGATCCATGTACTAATATCTAATGAAATAAATATTACTTTGAATGCATCCAACCTTGTTTCCATGTGTGTTGGGACAGGATCTACATCAATCATGCCATGTTTGGTGTAATCAAGATCCATATGATCCTTTCCATATTTAACTCGATCATCATGTTAAGCATTCTCTAAGGAAATGGCTGGTTTGGGCAGATTTGACAACCCCAATAGCTTGGAAAAAAAACCTCTCGGGCAGCTTGTTGTGTGCTTGTCTCGATCCATGGCTGATCATCTGTGACAATATGCAATTCTTTATCCTGACGTGCATGTATTGAAAGGGTTTGGGCCACTAAAATTACCTACATTAAATCATATGAGCCACAAAATCATGTTGGGATTATACTTAAAAAAGTAATTACCAAATGGAAAAAAAGTTAAAGCTATGTTGAATTCCATTTTTAACTCTCAACCTTAAACCTTTGCAATTAACTTATCCAATATCCAGTCCAACTTCCTAATTGTTGAACAATTCAAAGTTAGATCCAAAATACACAAATAAATAAATAAAAACTGAAAATGAAATAAAGAATAAACGAAATAAATAGATTAAAACATGTTTGAAAAATTAACCAAAAACCAGTTAACTGAGGCCTACACGAACACAGTTCCTTAACACAGATTCGACCACTCCTTGGTACTAAAGTTGTTTGATTGTCGGTCTCCCATGATACAACAGTCGGATGAATTTCTGCAGCATCACTACTGAAGAATTCACGAACAAATTCGAGCCTTCGACTATCACCAGAAAATGATACAAGTTTGGGAGAGAACATAATTTCAATTGTTATGTAAAATCTGAGAACTGCTCATGTATTTATAGGAGAAAACTAGGGGACAACTTGAGAAAAAATTACTCTGACTTTACCCATAATCGGATAACATAGTGGAATGCAAGAAAAATTCAATCCGAAAATATCTCTTAATTTTCGGGATAAATCTGCTATTCGAAGAAAAAAATATTCGAGCGTGGTAAAATATCCGCAGGACCATATAGGGCCTGGCCGGTTTGGACATTCACGTCGCCCACGTCATGCGGGTGCACCCCAACCTAAATGGGACGCATCCCCTTGCGCGCGAGGCGTAAGTTCATCTCAAGACATTCAATGACAAAAAGTTTGGGTGTATGTATATAAACACCCCCTCTCATTTTATCCCATCAACGTGAGATTGGGGGTTTCCACTTCCTTTTTCACTTACAACAACCTTACTTTGAGCATCAATTTCTCATTCATTACTCATTCGTTTTGAACATATGAGATATCGTTGTAAAGGTTTTACGGAGTAGAATAAGTCCATAGTGGAACTTGATTCGAAACTCACCCTATACTTATTCGAAATAAGGCTTAAAGTTACCATCTTCTCACTTTTTTCTAGCAATCCCCCACATGAATGAAATTGATGCTTTTTATCAAAACATTTTGTAACACCCAAAATCTGGTCCAATTGGAATTGGGTTCCGGTGATCAGAAATTTTGCATCGATAAAGTCTAAATATAATATCATATAGTTAATTTTTGATATTGGGCTCTAATCGAGTCAATTTACTGAACCTGGACTCTATTGAATAATACCGAAATCGTTTAGTGGCTAAATTGTGGAAATCATGAATTTTTGGGTCAAAACCATAGAGAATAGAGAGTTGAGGGACTAATCTTGCGATTAGTCCCTTTTTCATTAAAATTCCCATACGTGGGAATGTCTAGAGAGCTTCCTTCATTGGAAGGAAAGCTACGCAAATTAGAAGGTAAGTAAATAGCTAAATCAAAGCTTTACCGAGACTTAGAATCAAGCAAACACTTCAATAGTCATATTCTTCTTCATCTAAGCAAGAACCTCCATTGGAGAGAAAATTTAAGCTTACTTTTCTTCAATTTATTGATATCAAAGCGATGCTATCATTAGAGTAAGCTATAATCCTCAATCGATTATTGAATTCCATGGATACATCAAGCTTAATCTTAAGCTAGGGTTTTGATCATCCATGGATATTTCATCGTTGTTGTCTATATTGAAATTGAATATCGATTTTGATATTGTTATATTGATTTTGATATCATATTATCGACCCTAATAATCTCCCTATTGTTTTCCTAGCTCAAGATAATGAAAAGGAGTGTCCATCGAATTCACCAAAGGCTAGGAACAAGGGAGTTATAATCCGAGAGCCTTGAAAGCTTCAGATTGTTAAGGTGAGTGTAGTCAGAGTCTCGGGATTAGGCGAGGAGCCTTCCCGAATCCTTTATTATTAATTTCAATCATTTAGCTAACATTACTATTAAGGAAGTTGCATCAGATTGTTAAACAGACTCATTGGTAAGCGTCGGTAAATGTGATAGTGAATATCAGACATAGTTATTGGCATCGCCATTGTGCATTGTCATTGATATAGTTATTGTTATTGAAATATTGTAAAGAAATCTTCAGATATTAATATTGACATTGACATTGAAACCATGGCATATTAATAATGAGACATGTTTCCTATTGATAATTTTTTAAGTCATTGGTCATCGAAATTCTCATTGAACATTGAATATGGATACGGACATTGAACCCTTGGATTTGAATGGACATTGGATACAATTGGCATGCCATAGAATTCATGAGCTCGGTGTACGGGTGTACTACGGTCTTAGGGCTACAGCCTATATTGATTTGGCGAGGTGGAGGGATGTGTTTTGTTATTGGTCATATTGGTGAGGCGGAGGGATTAGACCATTCAATGATTTGGGGAGGCGTAGGAATTCATGTATCTACTATCATGATTCAATCCAAGGGTTAATGATGAAATTAATATGTTAAACATTGTATTTGGATGCATCGTATTGGCATTGAACATCATGAGATTATATATATATTTATATATATATACATATATATATATATATATATATACTTCATACATTGTTGTTCATATTGTTTATGACTACCTCACTAGGCAATGTATGTCTAACATGTCTCATCTCATGCATTTCAGGTTGAAAGGTCATTGTACTTGAAGATCGGATAGTCGAGGCGAGACAAGTCACTACAAGCCTAAAGTAATATAATTTAACCTTAGAAACTCCTAGGAAGGTGGCAAAGTAGTTGAAATAGCCTTTTGTGCCAATTTTTTTATGTTTGTAATGTGCATATATTGTAAGTTGGTTAAAGGCCCTAAATTGTCTTTTGGTTTGGCTAAAAATGGTTAAAATTTGCTTAATTGGCTCACATAGGTCAAAACCTAGCAAACGTATTCGAATGATGATGAAATTTGGCATGCCAGTAGTTTATAGTATTAAAATTTTGCATGTAAAGTTTCATTGCAATTTAACATTGTTTGGTAGGTCAATTCGATTAAAAACCAGCAAAAATCTGTCATTACAAGTTAGGCCATATCGATGCGGATAAGCATAATTGAACATAAGGAACAGGGCATATCGAAACGGTCTAGAGCGGTACCAGAACATTTTGATACTAGAATCCCCTATTTCGATAGAGGTCTAACTTGTACCAAAATGGGTCAAAGTCAAGGTCAAAGGGAGTCAACATGTACCATTACAAGGCTTCCATGTATCGATACAGTTTAAAGGACAAAGTCAACTTGGGTTTACCATCATACACCCGTTTCAAAATAGCCTTAAGGTGTTTCGATACAGGGTTAGTTAAGTTAGTTAAAAAGGCATAATCTGGCAGTTTACAAAGTTTACACTTTGATCACTGAATTTAGAGTGAATCAATTAAATGAGTAAATGAACTCCAAATTGTATGAAATTTTACAGACTTAGTAATATTGTATTGAATTTCAGTATGATACAGTCAACTGCATCGAAAGACCTCTAATTTTCTTGATTTACAGTTTAGTCCCTCAAACTTGTAATAGTCATAAATTGGTCCTAAGTGATTGGATTATGATTCATAATGGGGTAAGATGTATTTCGGTAATGTGTTATTGTATATTATGTTTTAAGTGTTGATAGTGAAAATGAAATTTTATTGCACCGACCGCTGCACTGTTCAGTAGTAACACACTCTAATGCAGTTCTCAACCAGGCCGGGAAGGTGTGTTACATTTGTGGTATCAGAGCTAGAGTTCCGTCGATTCTAGGACTAAATTGAAGCTCGTTGCATTGTTGTTGTGTTACTTTGCTACCTAGGAGTTATATATTGTGTATATTATGACTTGTTGACTAATATGATCTTTCATATAGATATGTCTAAGACTAACAAAGCTCATATTGACAAGCTTGCCACTGGCTCCTCGACTCATGGCGAGGAGATTAGAGGAGGGGATCCTCCTAACCCACTGCATCCACAGGATCTGCCTGCTTATAATACCGAGCCTATAGCACCTACCGCTCAGGCCGAATCTTACAACAACATGGCTGGCATGTTCAAGCAATTTATGACTGCTATAAGGGATGAGCAAGTTGTGCAACACATCGCTCCTGCTTTCCAATACACACGAACTTCTATCGATAAACTCTCACAATATCGAGCTTACACTTTTATTGGACAAGATGATGATAACCCTGAAGTTGTCGAATACTGGTTGGATAACACTTTGCGGATTTTGAACAAGCAACTTCAATGCTCGACCGAGCACAAACTCGAGTGTGCCATTGCGTTGCTGGCTGATGAGGCACCTCACTAGTGGGAGACTACTATACTGACAGTCTCCGAGGACACTATGACTTGGGAGTTCTTCCTTAAAAGAATTCCGTAAGAAGTACATTAGTGAATTTGTAACACCCTAAAAACCACCCTAGTTCGAATTATATAAAAATAATAAGGAAAATGTAAACATCGTATAATTTAATTAAGATTGAAATGAAACCACATAAGCTATGTCCTATAAAATTACAAAGGGATTAAAACAATATGTATGATCATATATAGACTTATAAGTAGTAGAATTTAACATATAATACATGTATGTTACATATGTATTCGTAGTGGAAAATTAATATTGGATCAACTTTATAATATGAATTATAAAGATATGTTAGTGGGAATTAAAGTATATATATGTATACTTTAAAATTATAATAGATTAATATTAGATTAAAGTATATACTAATATACATGGTTGATAACTAATATGATAATATAAAATAAATATAATTAACATAGTGGGATTTATAATGGAGATACTCATGTGTCATTGCAAGGGCCATAACCGGCCAGCATTGGAATTAGGAGTAAACAAGTGTATTTATATTACGTGATTCTATTTTGAATGTTATAGGGCTGTTTTGTGTTATTTCTTGATTAATTGTTGCTGAAATTCTTGTTTATATTTGTTTGTTCATGTATTATGTGTGTTGGGTTCATGTTAGATTAGTATAAAATCTGGAATTTTACATGGAATTAGCCTAGATCTTGAATCTGCCCAGAATTCGTACTAACTGGATACTCTGGATTAAAATGGATTTTTGGCCATCTTTGGGTTCGAATTAGGAACAATTTTGTGAAACAAAGTTGTAGAAAATTGAAAATATTATAGGATAGAGGTCTTGGAAGCATGAAAATGATGTTGGGTTTGCTGGAAATTTAGTTAGAAGTAGACTGGTCACACTTGGAATGAAACTGGAAATAGGGGGAATGTTTCGAATAAAAATGAAAATTAAGGATTGTTTTATCATTTAAAATACTAGAAAGTTTATCATAAAACAGGGGACACATTGAATGAATGAAAAAATATGTGTTTATAAGGAAAGTTAGCTTATATGAATGGTTAAAATGAGATAGAATACATAGAAGGTTAACTTGGATTAATCTGGAAAATGCAACAATTAAGGGACTTAAATGCTTTATTTTTTTATGTTTCTGGAACTTTAAAGTAATGTTATAAGATGTGTAAAAATGTGGTTAAAAACTCAGAATCAAATGTTTAATAAATTATATGTTAAATGAGCACTAAAGTCACAAGTTGAAAACATTAGGCAGATTAGGTCACTGTAAATACCCTGTTTTCAAATAATAAACTGTATTGATAGGGAAATGATAAAAATATGTGCTATACATGGTTTTAAAGGTGTGTGATAAGCTTTCTAGAATGGTAAAGAACTTCTAATTTGGAGTTGTGTGTAAAATGTTATGGGCATTTTAGTAAGTATAGCACAAACTGCCAGTTTATGGGGCAAATTCATGTAATTAAGTGATTGTGTTTGAGTAAATGAATATATATGGTTTAATTGAGTTCTAATGTGTGTTTTATATGTTATTTTATTGTTCAAGATCAAATTGGTGAAGATACTGTAGAGGATTCAAGGGCTGAACAATACAAAAAGAGGGGCAAAAGCATTGCAATCAAGGATTCAAATTAAGCTTGGAGTATAGTGAGTGTAGCTATTTTAGGGTTAGGATTAGTATCCTAACCAATGCATTTATGTTTTCTTGATGATATAATATGAAGCATGAAATGAATCTAATAATGGTTTGGTAAATTTAAAATGTTAAGGAAGAATTTCATGCTAGTTAAGTTTGCTTATGAAACTATGTGGCGTGCTATGAATTGTAGGCTAGTTGAGCTATATAATATGGGTTAAAGTGAGATGTTTAGCCACTGTTTTTTTAGATTATATGATTGAAATGTTAGGTTAAGCTTGTTGGAATTTTTGGTGGACATGATATTGAATGTTGATCTTGCAAGATGATATAAATTTGCCTTATAGCCTTGTATATTGTTTGTTAAACAAGTTTTTGATCTTGTTGAAATAATAAAAGATATAATTAAGTCCTTGGTTGGTTAGTGTCTTTAGGTAGAAGGGCGTGCTCAGAGTCATTGAGCTCATATGTTCTGTTTCAGGATGGTGGTTAATCACTTATGAACCTGTAAGGTGGTTAGTCACCTTGATAAATGAATGGTGGTAAGTCACCATTGATGCTTATGCATCCTCTATTATATGATATGTTATATTGAGATATTTTGATACCTTGGGTATCTAAAGTTACATGTAAAACTTGATTACCTAGTTCATTAATCATCCAAGGCAAAAGCATAATGTGATTCTATGATATGAGATAATATGAATGAGTTGGGTAATGACCTAATTGTATGATATGATTATATGACCCATGATATAATATAATTCATGTATATTTCTAGCTGCCCAAATGATATAAATGATTGAATTGTTATATGATTCAAGTTTGTCTGCCTTGATGTATATGTGAAACTATCTAAGTGTACTTGAACATGATGGATTAGCTAGGTGATCTTGTGTATCCTAAGCCTAGATAAGTAACCTTGATGACATGAATAAGACTTTAAAAGATGCAAATTAGTAATGTTTAGGGCAGCCTCACTAAGTACATTATGTGTACTTATCACTCTGTTGTTTCCTTCTTCCAAAATAACATGTTCTCTGATATCCGAAAGCTAGCCGTTTGATCCGAGAGCCTTGCAAGCAAAGCACAAGTACGATATAGTTTTGTTTGGTCACCTAGATGGTGGCATAGTCTATGTTAATGTGTCACATGCATGGAAGAATATGTATTTTGATAGTTTGGCTTGTATAAGTTAAGACAAGTTAGGTTATGTAATAGAATTGATGGTTGATATGTATAGATATGAATTTGGTGATATGAATAAGTTATGTTTAAGTTATCTAAGCTTGATATGGATTCGAATGATATGATGTGTACAAGTTGATTTATATGCTTGGTTTAGGTGTTTGCATTTAGACTTTGCTATGGTTGTTACATGTTTCGAATGATGCATAATGTAATGGTTTCATATATGTTTAATAATTTGAACATAGGATATATATATATATATATATGCATTTAGTTGTTCAATTAAAATGATAATGAAAGTTTTTAATACTATGAATGTTTAAATTGGGTACTTCTAATGGTTCTACATTTGTTTTAGGTTGATTGAACATGCTAATTGATATGTATATTGAAGTATTGGTATGTTAGGATAGCCGAATGTATATAGGTTGTTTATATATTAGCCGAAGGTTGATCTTTATGAATTGGATTGGTTGATTGGCATTGAATGTTCAAATGTATACATGATTAAGCTATGTGTTTGAATAAGTTACATGTTAAGTTTATAAGTTAGGTTATACGTTAGAAAGTTTTGATGGCCCACCTATGATATGTATGATCAATTTTTATTCTGTTATAAGTTGTGTATTTAATTGACTATTATGGATTCCCAAGCATGCGTATTTTGTTATATGTTTCTTGTTATCCGAATGTGACATCTCTCGCTCCTAAACCTAGCAAGGGGGGTTACAGAATTTTATCTCTCTGAGAGGCGAAGCATCTTCCTCCACCTAAAACAAGGCGGACGGCCGATCGGGCAGTACATCCCTGACTTTTACAAGTACTATAGATACGATGCTGAGTATATCAAGAAGGAGGAAGAAAAGTGTCGAATGTTCATTACGGGGCTCAATGATGAATTACACCCTATGTTTATTGCATTGAGCATTGTTGATTTTCAAGACTTGGTGAACCGAGTTAAAGCTACCGAAGCTGCACAAAGGGCTCAACGAGCCAGTGGGTCTGGAAAATATGAAAAGAGGTTTAGGGATGATTCCCGACCTCCAAGATGGAATAAGAAAGTGAGATATCAAGGCCCTAAGAAGAATGTTTATATGTCGCTTTCCCATTCTGCAAATATTGATAGGCCTCAATCTGTAACACGGTCCTTTGCTAAGGCAGCATCCGTTGATAGCATTGGAGGTTCAAATTAGGGGAACCAACATCTAGTTTGTAATTACTATCAGAACAGGCATCCATCAGGTCAATGTCGTAAGCAGACCGGAGCTTGTTATTACAGTGGTGAGCAGGGTCACTTTATCCGTGACTGCCCTTTGAATGAAACCAAGTCTACAGCCACCCTGACTACTGCTGCCTCTCCTGCTCAATCTTTTTGTTGTAAAGGATCAAAGCAAGGATCATTAGGAAACTATGGAAGATCGAGTGGTTTGGGGAAACCATTCAACAATTAAGATTCTAAAGGTCCTGCCCAAATGTATCATATGAGAAGCAGGGAAGAGGAGGACGAGCCTGATGTCATTGCAAGTACCATTGAGCTATATTCATACCCTTTATATGCATTGATTGATCCTGGTTTTACTCATTCTTTTATAAGCACCATTGCAGTTAAGAAGTATAGTATGTCTTCCAAATCAATAGCATCGAGAATATTTGTAACCAATCTCTTAGGAGATTGTGTCACCGTAAGGGTAGTGTGCAAGAACTGCCCCTTATTGAACCAAAGGATTTCGTTCCCGATCAATCTGTAGGCCTTGCCGATCTATAAGTTCGATGTTATCCTAGGCTTAGATTGGCTTAGTGAGCATCAAGCCTGGGTATACTGTTGTAAAAGGAAGTTGTACCTTCGAGGTCTTGGCAAAGAAAGTGTTGTTTTGATGAATGCGAGAAATCCTTCATTGAGTGCATTGATGTTAGAAGCTAGAGATGAAACACAATTGCGAGACATTGACATTGTATTCGAATTTCATGATGTTTTCCCTGATGAATTTTGGGACCGCCCCCTACTCGTGAGTTTGAATTTGGCATCTAGGTGCAACCATGGACTACTCCAGTTTCCATTGCACCATATCGTATGGCAACTGTTGAATTAAAGGAGTTGAAAACTCAAATTCAAGAATTATTGAGCAAAGGTTTCATTCAACTGAGCTCTTGTCCTTGGGGAGCATCAGTCCTCTTTGTAAAGAAGAAAGATGGTTCTATGTGGTTGTGTATTAATTACTGACAGCTAAATAAAGTAACTATCAAGAACAAGTATCCATTGCCTAGAATAGGCGACATGTTCGATCAACTATAGGATGCCTCCATGTTTTCCAAGATCGATTTAAGGTCAGGCTGCAATGTCCTGGTTTTGGGCCTAGGTGTTTTGCGAGTCTAGTTGGACCAGTGGAACTGGTAGTCGGTTGTTTGAATCGTAAAAGGGTGGTTTAGGGACATCAAGGTTCAGGATGAGATAAAAATATGATAAAAATTCCTAAAATCCTCTAAAATGATATTGAAGAGGTTGGTTAAATCAATTTTACAAAACGGTTTTTTTAAGTATACATTTTTGTTAGTGACCAAAATGTGAAGTTTTAAAGTTGTGAAAAAGTGTGTTTTTTCAAAAAGAGTCAAGATCTTAGAATCTTTAGGGAGCTAATTGGAAATTAGGCCTTTTCTCTAATTTGGCATGTGTTTTAAATGGTTTATCAAATATTAAAATTACTTTAATTAATTAAATTAAAGAGTTAGTTAATTGGTAAAAAGTTTTTTGACGGTCATTTTCATTCTCTTGCTTTTACTTCAGCCAAACACTCTCCATTTTCTCTCAACTTCCAAATTTTCTTCACTCTCAAATTCTCTCTTGATTTCCAACTTCATTTTTGTGATTTCTCTCAATTTCTTTCAAGATTCTTTGAAGGTAAACTTTCCAAATTAGAACAGAAGCAAGGGTTGGAGGTAAAATTCATGCTAACCCTCTAATCAAGGTTCTTTAATGTAATTCCAAAGATATGTGACTCTTTATTCATGTTTTTAATTGAGGTTTAATTGTAGTTTTGATAAAATGTTGAAATCTTGTTGAAAGAGATGATTAAAATGTGATTTTTGGAGTTGTGTGGATTTAATTTGTTTGAGGTGATTTCTAAATGGGTTTTGAAGGGTTTATGATGTTGAAATAGAGTCTTAATCATGTTAATCCTGAAATCCTTGAGATCATTAGTTTTTAAGGTGTTTATAGTTGTGTTTTTGGGGTTTAATGTGGAATCTGAGTTGTTGGAGGTATAATGATGGTTTTAGGTTGTTTTTGGATGTTGAATTATGCCTAAAATGTGTTGGATGTGTTGGGTAATGGCTGAGACGAGGTTAGGGATCAATCGATTGAGTTTTTGGTTGTTTTTGATGGGTGATTTGATACTTTAGAGCAGAGCTGCGGGTTTTCTTTTGAGTGCTGGCGTTTTGGATGCATTATAATGCATTGAACCTCCGTTTTAATGTGTTGAAAACATGGGATAGTATTCCGGAATCAAACAAAGTAATTTTGGAGGCTTCGAACGATCGATAATTGTGTTGGCAAGTGTGGTTTCGCAAGTAGGTGAGTGGAAACTGATTTTCCAGCGTGGAAACGTTTTAGAAATGGTTTTGGGAACTTAGTAAGAGCATAAAATGCTTTACTAAGTTCGGGAGTAAGTAAAGTGAATTTTTCTCACGGATTGTGCTAGTTTGAGCCTTTGATTGCACTTGGTTTTAATTGCATTTACATACTATTTTAAAGCATGTTATGAGTATATAAAATGTGTTTGATGATGCCATGTGGTTTAAGGATACACTAGGTAAGTGATCCTTGTACGCAAGTGTTGATGCATGAGTTTTGAAGCATGGTTTAATGCTTGAGTTATGGCTTATCATGAATTCTTTGTAAAAATAGTGAGGTATGCATGAATTATGGATTTTATTGGCAAATGATGTTGAATAAAGTGTTTTATAAATGATATCAGATATAGTTAGTCGGCTATAGGATTGAGTGCACTATAAACGAGTCACCTTGGATGTTGAGGGGTTGTGATTGTACCGAAAACTCCATGCATGTACCCTAACGATTGAGGATTGTTTAAGGTTGCAACGATTGAGGGTAGCTCCCGGGTGCAAACCTTGTGTGTGTGGGCTATACATCTATTGATGAATGGTGTTGAGGGGTTGTAATTGTACTGAATACTCCACCATGGGTGTCACAACGAGGGAGGGTTTCTCTCGTGTGTGAGCCTTGAGATGCCAGTAGAATGTATGAAGGGTGTGGGACAACCCTTGGTATTCTGTGTATGCGATATGTTTTGAGAATGTTTTTTATCACTTGTGAGCCAATATAATTGTAACACCCTGAAATCTGTTCTAGTCGAAATTAAGTTCCAATGATCGGAAATCCTACATTGATGAAGCTTAAATATTGCAACGAGTAGTTAATTATTGTTACCGAACCCTAAATTGACTTAAAATGTCGTGAGTGAATTCTATTAAATAATGTTGAGCTTTTAGTGGCTAAAATGAAAGAAGTGTAAGTTGGAGGGCAAAACAATAGTTGAATGAAAAGTGAGGGACTAACCTTGCGATTAGCCCTCTTTAATTAAAGTCTCCACTTATGTGGAGTTATCTGATGACTTTCCTTCAATTGAAGGAAAGCTTGGTGATTAAAAATTAAAAATTCGAAACAAAAAGCAAGAGAAGATAGCTACCCGAGAAAACTCCTAACCTAGCACCTCTCACCTTCATCTTCTTCTTCAACTAAGCACACACCTCCATTAGAGGAATTTCAAGCTTTCCTGTTTCTTCATTTTATCGATATCGAATCGTTGTTATCGATCGGGTAAGCTATAATCCTCAATTGACTATTGGATTCCATAGATATATTGAGTGTAATCTAAGCTAGGGTTTTGATTATCCATGGATATCTCATCTTTGTCATTTCTATTGAAGCCAGATATCGATTTTGATATCGCTATATTGATTTTGATATCGAAACATCGATCCTAATAAGTTTTCTATTAATTTTCTAGCTCAAGAAGTGGAGAAAGAGGTTTCACCATCTCCATCACAAGCTAGGAAGAAAGGGATTGCTATCTGGGAGCCTTGAAGCATCGAAGTGTTAAGGTGAGTGTAGTTGGAGTCTCGGGTTTAAGCGAAAGGCCTTCCCGGATCATTATTTGTTATTTTAGATTACTTCGCTAACATTGTTATTGAAGCAATTACATTGGATGGTTAATCGGACACTTTGGTAAGTGTAAGTAAGTTGCCATTGAACATTGATTATTGTCATTGTATATTGTCATCGACATAAGCATTGTCATTGGATTATTGCATTGAAATCATCGGAGATTGATATGGACACCAATCTATGAGATATTGATATTGAGACACATATATTGATCACTGACAACATTGAATTCATTGGACATTGGTATATCATTGATTATTGAAATGAATATGTATATTGCAACCTTGGATTCGAATGGACTCTAGATACAATTGGCATGCTATAGAATTCATGAGCTCAGTGTACGGGTGGACTACGGTCCTAAGGCTACAGCCTATATTGATTTGGAGAGGCGGAGAGATGTGTATTGTTATTGTTCATATTGGAGAGGCGGAGGGATTAGACCATTCATTGTTTCGGCAAGGCGTAGGAATTCACGTATCCATGATCTTGATTCAATCCAAGGAGTACGAATGAAAACGAAACATGTTTATGCTTTGTGCATTGTTGCATAGCATTGGTAATGTTGGCATGAAATTATGTATAAGTGTAACCATGGCATTACCATTACTTACATTTTTTGTGACTACCTCACTAGGCAAAGTATGCCTTAACGTGTCTCATCTCATACATTTTCAGGTTAAGAAGTTTTGTTCGTTGGAAGATCGGATCGGCTGCCATGACAAGTCACTACCAAGATACAACAAATGTAATTATGAATTTTGAACTCCTGGGAAGGTGGCATAGTAGTTGAACTAGTCATGCATGCCCATTTTGTTGTGTTGGTGCATTTTCTATTTTGTAATTTGGTCTTTGGCCCTTAATGGCCTTTTTGGTTCTTTTGAAATAGCTTTAAAAATGCATTCTTAGCTCAAAAAGGTAAACACATGGTAAACACATTCATGTAGTCATGAAAATTGGCATGCTAGTAGTTCATACCATTGAAATGTTGCGTATAAAGCTTCGTTGCATTTGGACATCATTCAACAGGGTAAATCGAATAAAAACCAGCAAAATCTGTCATTACAGGCCAAACCGTATCGAAATGGGTGATGACATTTCGGTACGGGTGTACAATATTGAACCTGAGAGTATGGGTGTACCTTAACGGAATAGTGCCGTTCTGGAACATTTTTCCACTGGAAACCAATGTTTCAGTACGAGTTCATAGCGTTCCGAAACGAGTCAAGGTCAAAGGAGGTCAATCCGTTCCGATACTGGTCAAGCCGTATCGAAACGGTCTAAAAGGAAAGGTCAACAATAATTGACTCTCGAGCACCCATTTTGAAACAACCTAGGGTGTTTCGATACGAGGTTAGGTAAATTGGTTAAAGGCTTTTGGACAGATTGCTAATGTTATAATTTAGCCACTGATTTCCTTAAAGATAAATTGATCATGAATTTGAGCTCCAAATTGTATGAAAGTTTATAGGCTAGTTATTCATGCACTGAATTACATTGTTCTTCTGTCTGTTGCTTGGAAAGACTTGTTATTGTTACTTTTTGCAGATTAGTCCCTAAACCTAAAAAAATTATAAAATGATCCTAATTGGTTATTGAGATTTTCTTATGATTGAATTGGGCTAATAAATGTATTTGTGACAGCCTGTAAGACTATTTTTGATTAACAATGTGATTAAGATGAATTTTTTTATAGCACCGATCATTGTTTAGTCCTTCGATAATACGCTCTGACCCGGTTCTCTACTAGACCGGGAAGGGGTGTTACATTTGTGGTATCAGAGCCAAAGTTTAGTCGATTCTAGAACTAAACTGAAGTCTATTGCATTATTATTGTGTTACTTTGCCACCTAGGAGTTTTATATTGTGTATATTGTGACTTGTCGACTAATCTGATCATTCATATAGATATGTTTGAGTTAAATGAAGCTCACATTGACGAGCTTGCCACTGGCTCCTCGACACATGGCGAGGAGATTAGGGGAAGAAATCC
The DNA here is from genome assembly GCA_958450335.1 of Hibiscus tridactylites. NCBI lineage: Eukaryota > Viridiplantae > Streptophyta > Magnoliopsida > Malvales > Malvaceae > Hibiscus > Hibiscus tridactylites. Next base: position 36,037,316 of record OY288280.1, on the reverse strand, counting down.
TTAAAATCCACCGCAACCACATGACCCTCTCGTTCAGGGTGATGAGCCTGCTGCACCTATTGCTCTGGCTTAATGCTATTAGAATATCACTAACATGTTTAAGCAGTTTATGACTACGATGCAAGCAACACCACCAGTCCAGCCTACCCATCCTGTTGCTCAGTATGTCCGAGCCCCTGTGGATAAGATGGCTTTGCTCCAAGCCTATTCTTTCACCGGACAGGACTATGATAACCCCGAGATTCTTGAATATTGGCTAGATAATACCATACATATTCTGAATAAACAGTTGCAGTGTTCTGACGAGCACAAGCTATAGTGTGTTGTTGTATTGCTTACTGACGAGGCCCTTATGTGGTTAGAGACTACTATCCTTATTGTTTCTGAAGAGTCAATCACTTGGGAATTCTTTCTTAAGGAATCTCGGAAAAAGTACATCAGCGAGTACTATCTCGCAGAAATGTGGAGCACTTTTCTTCATTTGAAACAAGGCGGGCGGCCTATCGAGCAATACATTCATGATTTCTGTAAGTATTGCCGATATGGAGCTGAGTTTATAAAGAAAGAGGAAGACACATGCATAATGTTTATTGCTGGGTTGAGCGATGAGCTGCGACCTATGTTTACGGCCTTGGGTATCACCAACTTTCAGGATTTGGTGAATCGAGTTAAAGCAACAGAGGCTGCACATAGAGCTCAGAGAGGAAATATGTTCAGCAGATCTGAGAAAAGGGCATGGAGCGATTCTCGACCTTCTAAGTGGAACAAGAAGGGCAAGTATCAAGGCCTGAGGCAAGCTTCATATTCACAGCCTTCCCATACCGAGAACATTGAGAGACCACAGACTATCACCCAGTCTTGGTCTAAGGCAACTTTAGTTGAGAGTACTGGAGGTTCGAAACCGGAGTGTTCAGCATCCTGTTTGTATTTTTTGTCAGAAACGACACCCAACAGGTCAGTGTCGTAAGCAGTCGGAAGCATGTTTCTTTTGTGGGGAACAATGACATTTTATCAGGGACTATCCTCAGAATCCCTCTAAGTCAGTGGTTGTGCACGGAGACATGTCTTCACCCGCTCAATCCTTTCATGGAAAAGGGTCAAGAAAAGCACCATCGAGAACCTCAAGCAGACCAGGCGGATCCGGGAAGCAGAGTAACAAGCAGGAATCGAAGGCCTCCGCCCAGATGTATCATGTGAGAGGTCGCGAGGAGGATGACGAGCCTGATGTTATAGCAGGTACTGTTATGTTATATGCACATTCATTGCATGTATTGATTTATCCTTGATCCACCCATTCTTTTATAAGCCTGTAATTGGTTAAAAGACATAGGATGTCTAGTGAACCTTTGGCAACAAAAATCTCTACGACAAATCCGTTAGGTGATTGTGTTGCTCTAAGTCACGTATGCAAGAATTGTCCGATCTTGATTCAAGGAATTTCGTTCCCCACGGATCTCCTAGTCTTACCGATCCATGAGTTTGATGCGATTTTAGGCATGGATTGGCTTAGTAAACATCAAGCGTGGGTAGACTATAGTAAGCAAAAGTTGTATCTTCGAGGCCTTGGCAAGGAAAGAATAATGCTGATGGAATCTCAGAACTCCATGTTGTGTGCGTTCTCCATAGAATCCAGGAACGAGCCTCAGATTCATGATATTGACACAGTAAATGAATTCCCAGATATTTTTCCTGACGAACTTCCGGGATTACCCCCAAGCCGTGAAGTGGAATTTGGTATTGAGGTGCAACCTGGGACTGCTCCAGTTTCCATTGCACCATATTGGATGGCGGCTGTGGAGTTGAAAGAATTAAAAGCTCAAATTCAGGACCTTATGAACAAGGGTTTTATTCAACCGAGCTCTTCACCTTGGGGAGCCCCGGTTCTCTTTGTCAAAAAGAAGGATGGTACTATGCGATTGTGCATTGACTATAGGCAACTAAACAAAGTCACCATCAAGAATAAATATCCTTTGCCTAGGATAGACGACATGTTCGACCAATTAAAAGATGCATATGTGTTTTACAAGATCGATTTAAGGTCGGGTTACTATCAAATGAGAGTCAAGGAGTGTGATGTGCCCAAGACTACCTTCCGTACAAGATATAGACACTACGAATTCCTGGTGATGCCTTTTGGGCTAACTAATGGACTGGCAGCTTTTATGGACTTAATGAATCGGGTATTTAGACCATATCTTGATAAATTCGCAGTAGTGTTTATAGATGAAATTTTGATCTATTCTAAGAATGAAACGAAGCATCGAGATCATCTTTGTATTGTACTTCAGACTCTGAGAGAGAAACAATTGTATGCGAAGTTTTCTAAGTTTTAGTTCTGGCTCACCAAAGTTTCCTTTTTAGGGCATATCGTATCGGCTTCGGGCATTCAAGTGGACTCGAAGAAAATCCAAGCTATTGTAGATTGGCATCCACCGAAGAATACTAGTGAGGTTAGAAGCTTCCTTGGGCTTGTTGGCTATTACCGCAGATTCGTGAAGGGATTTTCAATCTTAGCCACTCCTTTAACCAAATTATTGAGGAAGGAAGCTCCTTTTGTTTGGACCGAGGATCAACAATGAAGCTTCAATCAGTTAAAACAAGTTCTGACCCATGCACATTTCTTGACCCAGTCCGAGTCTAGAAAAGACTATACAGTTTACAGTGATGCATCACATCTTGGGTTGGGATGTATATTGATGCAAGAAGGCAAGGTTATTGCTTATGATTCGAGGCAACTTAAGCCACACGAGATGAATTATACCACCCACGATCTCTTGTTGGCCGTAGTTGTCTTTACATTGAAAATCTAGAGGCATTATCTCTATGTGGAGAAATGATATCTTTTCACCGATCATAAAAGCCTCAAATATTTATTGACTCAAAAGGAGTTGAATCTTCGGCAACGAAGATGGATGGAAATCTTTAAAGATTATGATCTGGTAATTGATTACCACCCGGACAAGGCCAATGTTGTAGCTGATGCGCTCAGCCGCAAACCTTTGACTGGTAAGCATCGATGACAGACGTGAAGTTATATGTATTTTTAAGTGCGTTAACTCATTGTAATATTTCTATATTGTAGCCCCTCGAGCAATTAACGCTCACTTTCGACTTCGAAAGCATCATTGCCTTGTAGCTGAACTTCAAGTTCAGTCCACCATTGTTACACGAATCAGAGATTTGCAAGAGCGAGATTCTGAGCTCCAAACCATTGTCTCTAAGCTATCGGATAACCCTGACTTCAAAATTAATTCTAAAGGACTCTTATGTTTCCATGATCAAATATGTGTACCTAGCGATGAAACTCTTCGCACTGACATCCTTTATGAAGCTCATTCGAGTTCTTTTTATGTTCACCCCGGGTCTGTGGAAATGTATAAAGACCTACGTGAGCTCTATTGGTGGCCAGGCATGAAGTAGGCCATAGTTGATCACATTTCCAAGTACCTCACGTGTCAACGTGTTAAAGCAGAGCATAGTGCCCCTATTGGATTATTGCAACCTATTGATCCACCAAAATGGAAATGGGAAAAGATAACTATGGAATTTGTTAGTGGTCTACCGTTAACTCCTGCAAAGCATGATGCTATATGGGTTATTGTAGATCGTTTCACTAAGTCAGCTCATTTTATACTAGTTAGAATGGACTATGGTCTTCCTAAGCTAGCTGACTTGTACATCAAGGAAGTAATTCGGCTCCACGGAGTACCTAAGTTTATCATCTCTGATCGAGATCATCAGTTTGCATCCCGATTTTGGAGAACCTTATGGGAGCTCTGGGCACCAGAGTTAATCTTAGCACAGCTTTCCACCCTCAATCTGACGGTCAATCAGAAAGGGTAAGTCAGGTAAATCATCAAACTATCCATCTTTTGGAATCCTAGGAATTTTCTTTGTTATTAAGTCTCCCTATGCAGATATTGGAAGACATGCTTCGAGCATGTATTATCGATTTTGGCCAAACTTGGGAGAGATCTCTACCTCTTGTCGAGTTTGCATGTAACAATAGTTAGCAAGCATCCATCCAAATGGCCCCGTATGAAGCATTGTACGGTAGGCGATGCAGAACTCCATTATGTTGGTCGCAGCTTGGTGAGGGCAAGATGTTGGGCCCTGACTTGCTTTGTGAGACTGAAGAACGAGTCATCATAATCCATTATTGTTTAAAAGCTGCTTTTGATCGACAAAAAACTTATGCTGATCTTAAAAGGAGAGACATTGAATCTAAAGTTGGTGAAAAGGCCTTTCTCAAAGTGTCACCGTGGAAGAAAGTTTTGAGATTTGGCAAGAAGGGAAAATTGAGTCCCGGGTTCATTGGACCCTTTGAAATTATTGAAAAGATTAGCCCTGTGGCATATCGGCTTTTGCTACCCTCAGAATTGAGTAAAATCGACAATGTCTTTCATGTATCGATGCTTCGGAAGTATCGGTCTCACCCCTCACACATTGTGGAACCTGAATTTGTAGAAATTCGACCAAATCTATCCTACGAAGAAGATCTGGTTCAAATTCTTGCTAAGGAAGTCAAGAGGTTTCACAACAAAATTGTACCATTAGTTAAAGTGCTCTGGAAGAGCCATACCATTGAAGAAGTCACTTGGGAGCCTGAAGAGACTATGAGACAACAATATCCGCATCTTTTCAATTCAAGTAAAAAAATCGAGGACAAATTTTTCTTAAAGGGGGGGAAGTTGTAACACTCCGAAATCCAGTATAGTCGGAATTAAGTTCCGATGATCGAAAATCCTACATTGATGAAGCTTAACTATTGCAATGATTAGTTAATTATTGTTACCGAACCCTAAATGGACTTAAAATATAGTGAGTGAATTCTATTAAATAATATTGAGCTTTTAGTGGCGAAAATGGAAAAAGTGTAAGTTGGAGGGCAAAACAATAGTTTAATGAAAAGTTAGGGACTAACCTTGCGATTAGCCCTCTTTAATTAAAGTCTCTACTTATGTGGAGTTATCTGATGACTTTCCTTCAATTGAAGGAAAGCTTGGTGATTAAAAATTTAAAATTAGAAACAAATAGCAAGAGAAGATAGCTACCCGAGAAAACTCCTAAGCTAGCACCTCTCACCTTCATCATCTTCCTCAACTAAGCACACACCTCCATTGAAGGAATTTCAAGCTTTGTTATTTCTTCATTTTATCAATATCGAATCGTTATTATCAATCGGCTAAGTTATAATCCTCAATCGACTATTGGATTCCATGGATATATTGAGTGTAATCTAAGCTAGGGTTTTGATTATCCATGGATATCTCATCGTTGTCATCTCTATTGAAGCCATATCGATTTTGATATCGCTATATTGATTTTGATATCGAAACATCGATCCTATTAAGTTTTCTATTAATTTTCTAGCTCAAGAAGTGGAGAGAGAGGTTTCACCATTCCATCACAAGGTAGGAACAAAGGGATTGCTAAGTTTGTCCACTGCTTTAATATATGTTCTTGTTAACGGTGGCCCTTCTGAAAGATTTAAAATAAGCATAGGCTTAAGACAAGGATGTCCTTTATCGCCGCTGCTTTTCAATTTGATTGTGGAAGCTCTCAGTTCTTTGATTGATAAAGCAATTGAGTTAAATGCGTTGTCGGGAGTCTCATTGGGCAGAATTTGATTATCGCTCTCTCATTTGCAATTTGCAGATGATTTAATATTGTTTCTCAAGGCAGATCTAGAAAATGTCAAGTGTATTGTGAGGCTATTGAGGGTATTCGAAGTGGCGTATGGGCTACAGCTGAATTTGAAGAAGACAACACTCTTTGGAGTTAATATAGATGACGCTATGATTTCTAAATGGGCGTCTGAAATGAGATGCAATTTTGACTCTTTGCCTACAAGCTATTTAGGTATGCCCTTGGGCTTTAATCGTAACTCCATTGATCTATGGAAGCCGGTATTAGATAAGGTACAAGTGAAATTAGAAGGGTGGAAAGGATCTTTGTTGTCTATGGCGGGTAGAATAACTCTAGTCAAATCTGTGATGAGCAACTTACCAGTTTATTTCATGTCAATCTTCAGAGCTCCAACATCAGTGGCTAATAGTCTGAACAAGTTGTTTGCTAAATTTATTTGGGGTTCTAACAAAGATAAAGCAATCCATTGGGTCAAATGGGAAAAATTATGTTTTCCGAAAAAATGTGGGGGAATTGGTGTGACCAATGTTAAAGCTAAAAACATAGCCTTACTAAATAAATGGCTTTGGAAATTCTGCAGCGAGGGAGATAGGTTGTGGCGAACGGTGATTGTGGCAAAATATGATTTACAAAACGAAAAGTTGATCCCGAGTGGTGGAAGTCAAAATAAAGACTCTTGGTTATGGAAAATTGTTACAAAGCCACTGTCCAGCAAAGAGGATTTATTCACCCGCAATATAAAGTTCTTGTTAGGTGATGGAAAGTCGATTAATTTCTGGGAGGATCCCTGGACAGAATTTTCATCAGTAAGAGAAGCTTTTCCGAGAATCTTTGCCATTTCAATTATTAAATCGGGAAAAGTTTGTGAGTTCGGATCTAAAGTAATGGGTAAATGGTGGTGGAACATACCATTAAGAAAAATATTTTTTGAGTGGGAGCTGAACCAGTGGGAGGCCTTTTAGAATACTCTATCTAAAGCAACAAAGGCAAATTTAGAAAAAATATTGCGTGCGATGGGTTGGAGCTTCAAATGGAGTGTACAAGCCTAAAGAATTTTGCAATCTGTTGTCTTCAAATGAGGCGTGCAAAAACATAGCATCGAAATTGATTTTGGCTAACCTTGCACCGCCAAAGGTGGAACTTCTAACTTGGAGAGCCGCTCTTGGTAGACTTCCTACTCAAGAAGAATTGTTAAAAAGAGGTATTCCTTTATCCTCTAATTCATTGTGTGTATTTTGAAATAATCATCTTGAATCAGTTAACCATCTTTTCTGCCACTGTGAATTTGTTTGAAAAGTTTGGCAAAGGTGGGCTAACTTATGGAGTGCTAATATAATTGTTCCATATTCCTTTAAATCTATAGTTATTATCTGGAATTCACAGTCGATTGAGGTAAGGCAAAACCGATTTGGAACACAACTTTTTTTGCGTTTGTTTGGACTTTCTGGTGTTGTGGGAATGAAATCATTTTCAATAATTCTAAGGTCTCAGAATATCAAGTCTTCAAAATCGTTGTTTTAAGATTATGACATTGGATCAAAAGCAAATGGCCATCTTCTTCTGTCCAAGTCCATGATCTGGTAAATCAACCATCATTTGTGTCTCTGGAACCTAATAGAATCACAAGACTTTCAGCATCTTCGTGGAAGACTCCCTCAAAGGGAGTCTTGAAATTTAATGTGGATGCATCCACTAAATGGAGTTTTGGTAAAGCGGGTATAGAAGGTATTCTAAGAAATCACCATGGTCATTATATTGTCATTTTTTCAAAGTCGATTGGGCTCTCGGATCCTACGGGCGCGGAAATTTCAGCAATACTAGAAGCGTGTCGGATTTTCTTATCGGTGAATTGGCCTAAGGATGTCCGTTTGATTATAGAATCAGATTGTCAGCAAGTAATGAATTGGATTGAAAATATTTCGATGTGTCCTGTTGTGTTTGCCGAGAGACTACAGGTTTGTGTGTAGTATCATTTTTGTTATAATTGGGAGTTTAAATTTTTCGTATAGAGAATCGAATAGTGTGGCACACATGCTTGCTGTCAAGGGAGTCAGCATGGTTGATAATTGGGTCTGGTTTGGTCAAATAGCTCAGAAGCATGTTACTAGAGCTGATGAAATTGGCAAAGGAAACAGATGTCTGCAGGGCAACCAGGCGGTTAAGGACGGTAAGCTGAGTCTAGGTATTGGTTGATAGCTTTGTGCTCATGAGTGGTATGTTTTCGTTTGAATCAATGCAATTGTTTTTTAGTGGACACTGATCATGTAATATTTTCATGCTCAATAAGATGAGGTACTCTTTTCTCCCCATTAGGATTTAGGGGTTTTAATGAGGCATCCTTTCCCTTTAAAAAAAACTGAAAAGTGAGATTATTAATTGTACAATTCAATTTTTATTGTAATAGTATTTTAAGATTTTATGTTTAATTGTTTTTAAATCTAATTAATTAAATAGGTTAGCAAGAAATATATTTAGAGGCAAGTTTTGATATCTCAGCTAATCCACATGTTCTTCTTTATCGGATACAATTTCCATATTATTGGCTTTGCCATAGTATTCCTTACCCTGCATAGCTTCATTCGTGTCCTTGTCAAGCTTGCAAGTTTCCGATGTTAGTTGTTAGTAATTTTATTAAAAACGTTCTTCAAATCAGTTGGTTTAATGAAATCAGATATTAAATCTTTGAATCGGACTGTCAAATGGTTGTGGAGTGAATTACAGGTGGCCTTCGCTCTCTTGTAGTTTTTGACGAGTTAACAGTGTAGGGCCTTCTTTTCTAATCCTGGTACGGAAATCACGTTTGTTTACAGGGAGTTCAACTGCACTGCCCACGAGTTAGCTAAACAGGGTAAATGATCTTATCAGCTGGGTGCAATCCTAATGTTTGTATGCTCTCCTTTATATTTTTTGGTTTCAGTGGTTGTAGGCTTTATTTCCTTCCTACCAATCGAGTTTGTGTATTTTCTATTTTGGGTTGTAATTGTTAGAACCAAATCATAAATTAATATCAAACCTAATACCCAAGATCTATAATGTCAAATCATCAAGAACAATAAACTAAATGCGGAAGCGTATCTGAATTAATCGAAAGATGAAAACCTTGAATCCTTGATGAAGATGCCTAAAAGGTGGTTGTGATCTTCCAAGAAGATAGGTTAGCCTTTACCGTAAAAACTCTCTAACAGGGACAAGAGTAATACAAGTTAACATATTTCTTGGGGACTACTACCTCTTTATATAATTGATTATTAAATCAACTATTAAATATTTATAACTCCGCCCCTCATTGAATTAAAGTTATGGACTACTACCTCTTTATATAATTGATTATTAAATCAACTATTAAATATCTATAACTTTGCCCCTCATTGAATTAGAATTATATCTTATGGTATCTACACTTTTATTCCCATGACACTTTAATACCAATGACATGCCTAACATAATTGGTCACTTAATTTTGTGTCATACTTTATAATATCATCATATGTTTTACATATGTGCCCAAAATTGCAGATTTTAATCCAACAGTAATTCCTTGACTCGAGTATGGTATTAATAAAATAGGGTACTCCCCCCCCCCCCTATTTAGCCTTAGATGGATTTTTAACGACTCGTTCCTTTTCAAAATAAAAGATATTAGATCTTTTAAGCAAGATTAGGGTTCAAATTATGATAGTGTGAACTAGAGTCGGTCATGAGATTTTGGAGGCCCGTGGCGAATTGGAAAACTAGACACTAGTCTTGAAAAATGAATTTTAAGAGTATGTCCTAATAACAAATATTAAAAACTGAATTTTAAGAGTAGACCTTAAACAAATTGAAAATTTTTAATTTTAAGAGTATGCCCCTAATAACAAATGTTGGAAAAATGAGCCTCTAGTAACAAGCATTGAAAAAATTAGAGCCCAAATAAGAAGCATTGAAAAAAAAAATTAAGAGTAGGTTCCTAAGAACAAATATCAAGAAAAATTGGGCATCAAATAACATCTATTGAAAAAAAAGATCCTTAATAACAAATATTGAAAAAATAAATTTTAAGAGTAGCATATAATAACAAAATATTGGGAAAATTGAGCCTCAAATAACAAGTATTAAAAAGTAGACCCCAAATAACAAATATTGAAAAAATGAATTTGAAGAGAATGTCCCTACTAAAAAAATATCAAGAAAGATTGGGCCTCAAATAATAAATATTGAGAAAAAAGAATTTTAAGAGTAAGCACATAATAATAAATATTTGGAAAAAATTGAGCCTCTAATAACAAGTATTAAAAAAATTTGGGCCTCAAGTATTGAAAAAATTAGACCCCTAATAATAACTATTAGAAAAAATTAAACTATAATTATTTAAGTAATAAAAAAGTGGAAAAAAAGAGAGGTCTCTATTTAATATTATAACTAAATTATTATTTTGTTTACTTGTTATTTATGTCCCAAAGTGGAGGACTTTATCTAATATTAAAACCAAATTTTGGGGCCTTTTGTATTACAATTATTTAAGCAGTAAAAGTTAAGGAAAACGGGGCCCTAGGTGGTCGACCAGTTTGATCAACCCCGAGACCGGCTCTAGTGTGAACTAAACAAATTAAATTAGGAGGGTCGCCTCATATTAGACCTCTACAGTATTCAATCTGATTTTATCAGTAAATGATTTGAATGTATACGTGGTTATAAAAACATTAGTTTTATTTATGTTTTTTTACTTTCTAAATTAGTAAGATTGATCAAATGTTTACTTTCAAAGAAAAAGAAAATAAAATCTTGAAAGTAATTTGGCGCATAAATCTATGACTTATAAAGTTCACATTGATATTTATGATTTTTTCACAATAAAATATCTTATTATAGTTGTCACCATAAAAGTGAAATCCTAATTTAATTTTCACTTCTTGCCTTGTTTACATAATTGAGTACATGTATTCTCATAAATCTGATTACAAGAAAGTCAAATTTATCATATATATATATATATATATATATATATATATATATATATATATATATATATATATAATATATAAATTTCTAATTGAGTCATATTAGGATGGTCAATTGAAAGTAACTCGACAAGTTTCGATTCGACTCGAACTTATAGGGTCAAAATTAAAAAAAAAAAAAAAAACTTTAAGTTCAGGTCGGATTTTTTGAGGATGGGGCCAGGTCGAATTTGAGTTTGAGGTTCAAAATACTCTATTCGACCCAGCCTGAAATAATAGTTTAATTTTATTCAAAATGTTTAGGTATAATTATTATAATCTCTCTCTCTCTATATATATATATAGATCTTCTTATTTTGTCTAATAAAAATGAATAATTATTATAATGCTCTCTCTATTTGTATGTTTTTAATTAATTGCCTATTTTATCAAATAAGAATGAATAATAATTTTTATTTATATTGGGCCAGGTCGGATTTTTACACTAAAATTTGATTCGAGTTTAGTCAAGTGAAACATCATAAAATGTTGGGTCAGGTTTAACTCGGATGGATGTGTTAAATTTTCGAGTCGGGTGCAAGTCGGCCGAAACCCAACCCATGACCATCTATAATAGGTATTATTAATTCAGTAAGTTTTAATTCAGTTGAAATAGATAAAAAAAAATGGCATTCATTTAAAAGATAAATAAATGTTATTATAATAATATTATATCTTTACATATTTTAAATAATTTTAAAATAAAATAATTCAAAGATTCTCTAATTTTTTAAATAATATATAATTTTCTTGTTGCTTTGGGCTAATTTGACATTAATTTTGAGAAGTGTTGTTGGAAAGCGATTTTGAAAAGTTAATTGCAAGATTTCGGTGTTTAACAATGGTGTTAAAAAATACTTTTGAAAAGATAAAATGTCAATTTTATACATGATATTGTAAAATAAAAATAAATGAATGTAAATGATATTTAAATTCATCATAAAATTTATTGGGCTTAAATGTACATTTGGTACTTAAACTAGACATCTTCTCCCAAGTTAGTACATAAAGTATTTTTGCTCCGAAATTGGTACCTGAACTAGGCATCTTCTTCCAAGTAGGGATGGGCACGGGGTAGGGCGGCCCAGTTTTTTGGCCGCCCCGACCCCGCCCCGATCTATAAGCTCTTGAACCCGACCCTACTCTGCCACGAATTAAAACATTAGTTATTTTAATAACATGTCATATCATATGGGTTGGGAAATGTACGGGGAAGATCAGTGGTTTCACCCATCGGGCTGAATTCCACTTCGAACATGGTGACGATGTAGAGAGTTGTTCTAGGAAACCTTACTCTTCGGACAGTGATGTAGATGGGTGCATGTCATTGTGTCTTATGCATCATTTTTATTCATACTTGTATATTGGAATGTCTGTTTGAATTTGAACATGTTGATCAGATTATCTTGATATATGTTTTGTGTTTTGCACTTTAGAGACACACTAAGCTTTACAGCTAACTCCCCCTTAGTTCCTATTTTAGATACTCAGACATAGGCACACAGTACTTGGAGGACCTCATTTTCTCAAACTATATTATATATCTCAGTATGGACTATTTCAGACTCCTAGACTTTATGTTATTATTTTTTAAAACTTATATGTAATTTTGGACTCAAACTTTAATATTTGGGTTATTGATTTAGCATTCATTTTAAGGACATTTCGGACATTTTACTGGTTCAGTTAAACAATGTTTTATACGACTGTGTCTTATAAATATTGTGCCTTTTGATTTTAAATAATACTTTATACTTTAAATATAAAATTCAACTATTGGATAAGTTGTGCATTTTATTATCCAAGACAAAGAAATACAGAGATCCTATAAGGCATTTTGGGCTTCTATCCCACCCAGGGAATTCCCCAAGATGCACAAATGGAACTATTTATAGTATTCATATGAGTAAGTCTATTTTGTGTTCTAATACATACAACCTCCCTTATACAGTATATCAAACTATCACTAGACCTATATGCATTTCGAAACCTTCTACGGTTCCTCTCCTCCCAGACAAAGTAGACAAACGCACTCCAAGCTATCATAAGGACGTAGACAATCAGAGATTTTCCCTTAAGTCTTGAACACAGCCAACAAAGTTCACTTTCCCAGTCTTCCATACTCCTAGTCAATCCACACAAACGTAAAACAACAATCCAAATCTCTTTTGAGTAAGTGCAAGCTACAAAGATATGATTTCGATTCTCTTGATCACTTCCACAAAGTATGCAGCCAACCCCAACGTTCAAACCCATCTTGCTTAACCTGTCAAGCGTAGGTAATCTATCAAGAACTGTCATCCACAGTATTAGAGAGTGCTTAGGCACATGCAAGCTGAACCACACCAGCTTATGCCATCTCACTGTGACTCCAACATTTCGGACTTCATTCCATACATCCTTGGCAGTCATTGACAATCTTCCACTCTGCATCTTATGCTGAACACAACTCCTTAGCTTCAAGATTTTCCTCAAACACCAACTGAAGTGTGGTTTAGGATCAACACATCAAATATTAGTCCCCTTAAGCACATAGGTATAGGGATGGGCACGGGTCGGGTCGGGCCGGGTTTTTGGCCCACCCGAACCCGACCCGAAAATATCAACCCTAAACCCGAACCCGACCTGACCCGACCCGAAAATAAATACCTTAAACCCGACTCCGACCCGACCTATATAAAAATAATAATTTTAGGGACTAAATTGTAAACAAAAATTAAGAGACTTAATTGTAAAAAATAATAAATTTAAGGACTAAATTGTAAATAAAAAATCAATTTTAAGGACCTAATTATAAAAAATATAAAAAGGGGTATTATTACAAATATCCCTAAAATATTGAGGGGAAAATTACACTATTAGTCCCGGGTCGGGTCGGATTTTTTCACCCTAAAACCCGAACCCGACCCGAACCAGATTTTTTCATAAAAATACTCGACCCGATCGGGCCGGGTCGGGTCGGAACCCGTCGGGTCCGGGTTCCGTGCCCATCCCTACATAGGTATGCACCCAGGCCACCCATAGAGACCCTTTAGAAGCAAGCAATTTCTTCAGTAGCAATATTGCACAAGTCTAATTCCAAGCCTGCATGTCCTTAAGCCCTACCCCTCACTCTTAGAGGTACAAATGTGCTTCCAGTTCACTCTTGCACCTTGTGCTGAAGCATCCTCTCCTTTCCAAAAGAATCGAGAACAAAGTTGCTCAATCTTTATTATGGCCCCTTTCGGTAGAATCATTTGCATGCACCAGAAATTAACAATGCTGAAAATGACAGCATAAATGAGCTGCAGTCTACTAGCATAGCTTAAAAGCAGTTTAGACCATTTCCCAATCTTGGATTTCACCTTCTCAATCAACACATGACAATCTCTTTTAGATAACCTCCTTGTAACCAGAGGCACTCCTAAGTATTGTACATGGAGTCTCCCAATTGAAAATCTAGTTTCTCACTCAACTTAAGCTGTCGTTAAAGGGACACATCAGCCACAAACAACTCAGACTTGCTAACAGTCAACCTCAAACCAGATATCTTATAATATTTCTCAAGCACACATTGCACTCCCACCAGTGAGTCAATATTGCCCTTACAAAACACAAGCATGTCATCAGCGAAACAAAGATGTGTCCGTTTAAGCTTTTAACATTTGGGATGAAATTGAAATATCCCCTGTGAGGCAGCCTTATTCAATAATCCAGATAGGATGTTCATAGCAATAACAAACAAGTAAGGGGAGAGAGGATCTCCCTGCCTGACCCCCTATGCCCCTTAAAGAACCCTACCAAACTTCCATTTAGCGAGACTGAAAACCTACTCCATGTGTAGCAGGCTATAATCCAGTTCCTAAATTTCTCAGGCACCTCCATTGTTTCAAGGACCTTAGCAATAAAACGCCAAATGAGTGAGTCAAAAGCTTTTTGCAAATCGGGCTTCAAAGCACATCTTGGTGAGATATTTTTTCTATTGTACCCCTTGACTAATTCTTGTGCTAAAAGAGTGTTATCAATTGTGTTTCTCCCTCGAATGAAAGAAGACTGGTTTGGAGCAATCAATCCAGGCAAATACTCATTTAATCTTCTTACCAAGATCTTTGTAATTGTCTTGTAAACAACTGAGCAACAGGATATAGGGCAAAACTCCTTGGCCATGCAAGAATTTGGCACTTTTGGGACCAGAGTTATAGCAGAAGCATGAAAAAAATATCTCACGGCAGCAAGGAAGTCCTTTCCCACAATGCTCCAGGATTCCTTAAAGAAAAGAGAGGTATATCAATCCGGTCTATAAGCTTTATCTTTTCCCTAATTAAAAATAGCCTCCTTAATCTCAGCATCTGTAATTTTTCGAACCAAATTCACTTGAGCACTTGGAGAAATGGTGTCAGGCAAAAGATTTTTCAACTCATCAACTCTACAGCCAATGACATGCTCATCCATAGATCCAATCTGCTTAGTGAAGAGATGAATAAACTCATTTGCAATATCTTCATAGGAATTAAGGTGGCTGCCTTCTTCATCTCTCAGGGAACTGATAGTGTTTCTTCTCCTCTTTTCAGCCACTGCAGAATGAAAAAATTCCGTGCCCTGGTCACCCTCCTGCAACCATTGGGTCTTAGCTTTCTGCTGGTAATAAAGAGTTTCAGCCCTCTCTAAATCAAGCAACTCAGCCTGCAGTTTCTTCTCCATCTCAATGTTACTATCAACCACAGCAGCAGAAAGATTACTGAGTTGCATATCTTCCAATTGCTTCCTCTTGGCCAGTACTTGTTTCGAAATCTCAGCATAGTGTTTTTTATTCAAAACCTTCAAGGGCATCTTGAGTCGCTTGAGTTTACAAAATAAAATTTGTAATGGAGTACTTTGCACAGGTTCAACCCAGGACTCCTCTACAATCTTGTTAAAATCAGGATGCATGGCCCAAAAGTTGAAAAACTTGAAAGGTTTGGGCTTGTGAAATGGAACATCCACTGCTAATCGAACCACTGTAGGGTTGTGATCAGAAACTCCAGGCGCTTGGAACTCCACTTGCATATTGGCCATCTCAATGTACCAGCTAGAGTTAACCAACACATGGTCTAACTTCCTAGCTAAAAATTGGTCTTCCTGCTTCTTATACCAGGTGAAAATAGGCCCAGAGAATGGGTGATCCTTTAACCCAACATTGCTCAAACAGTTGTGAAATTCATCCATGTCAGTAATAACATGAGATCCCGAACTTTCACCATTAGAACTCTCTGTGGCATAAGCAGGAACATTAAAATCCCCCACCAACCAAGGAGTAGATCCCACCATACCTTCAATAGTTTCGAACTGTTGCCATAAATCTCTCCTCATAATTTTGTCATTGCTTCCATATATGGCTGAAATAACAATTTCTTTTCCCCCCCAAGCTTCCCCTTAATAGTGATAGATTGGTTAGCAATGAGCAGCACAGAGAACTGAAGACCTCTATTACAAAGGATCCAAATTCTACCATTGCTTTCCATGGCATAATTTGTAAAACATGTCCAACTGGTTGAGTACTTATAAAAAACTCTAGAAAAATTTTGCTCTTGCACCTTAGTTTCCAGCAAACACAACACTTCAACTTGCAACTTCTCCATGCGTTGCAATACATTAAACTATTTTTGAGGATGGTTGAATCCTCTAACATTCCAGAAAGCTATAATCATTGGGATATTAAATCAGTACCACCCCGACCAGTAGCTTTACTCTGCACTTTCAGCTTATCTATCTACTTGGCTTTAATCTCATGGAAGAGATTAGCAACACCAAGGGAAGCAATCCGTGGTTGCCTAACCATCCCCTTCTTTGAGTCAGATCCATCACTAGTTGCATGACCACCAGCCTCTTCATAATTCAGAGCCTCAAACTTATTCTTAGAGTTTGCAAAAGCTTTCCCCCTCCCACCCTTCCCTTTATCCTTTTTCTAGAACCGAGTAGAGGAGGGAACTCACCTTTATCAGTTAGAAACCCTCCCTAACTGGGGAAGCATTAGAAGAACCTCCAGCCAAGACATTAGGTTCAACAAAACTACACACCTCCTGAGCAATTACAGCACCAACACTAGCTTCAGCACATGCGAGCTTAACACCATCATCAGTTGTAGAAATGGCAGTACTGGCCTCAGTTGGCATAAGCTCACCACAGTTCACAACCTTATTAAAATCAGAATCAACAGTGGTAGGAGCCGTCTCTCCAGTGGCAGCATCCTTAACTCTCCATTCAACTTTCTCAACATGAGTTTCCTTAACAGCAACACAGCTTTTCTCAGAATGCCCAAAGGTTTTACACTAGGAGCAACACACAGGCATCCAGGGGACTTTAATCTTGATGTAAACAATAGACTTGTCTCTCATCTTCACAGGAATAGCTCGAGGAATCTTACACCAAGTAGATACTTCCACGCACACTTTAGCAAATTTCAGGCGTTCCTCCGAAGCAGTTATAGAATCCATGTATAATGGAACTCCTAAACCACTAGCTATGTAGCTCAAACCTCGCCTCGAATAAAGCTCCAAAGGCACATTATAAAGCTAAGCCGAGATAGGCATCTTTGCCAAATCAAAATCCAATCGCGTCAAATTAGGTTCCCACTTTCGCAATACTAGAGGTTTATGCTGAATGTGTGAGGGACCACTCTCCAAAACCCAATCCCTGATGTAGCATTGATGAAAGAAAAGACATAGAGATTGGATCATGCTAAACTAACCTTAGTCAACGAGCCTTTCCCCCACAACGTTTCAACGATTTTCTTCAGAGCAAGAAAGTTCGGCGCCGCACCAATGAATTGACCCACTAACGCATGCCTCCAATCAGCCACGCCCTTGTTGAAGATCTTTACCGGCGGATCAATGGCAAAACTATCCTCATGAGCCACAGGAGGGAAGAAATCTGGGGTTTGTTCGTCTCCTCCTCCAGTGAAAATTTGCCTCCGATCAACCGTTGACATGAAAAATTCCGATAATGAATCAACAATCAGTGTAGAAATCAATTAGATCACTCAGAAAATCTTGAAAATGGCGGAAAGAATGAAGAGCACTCAGAGTCCGTTAGGCTCGCTAACGTGCGCCTGCAGAGAAAACCCTCTTCATCGATTATCCAAGATTAACCATTGAAATTCAACTATTGATTTGTTGAGGAGCGTGTTTTCTAACATGACTTCTTAGATTTTGTTATTTCTTCTAAGCCAAGTTTAGGGTTACAAAAATGAGAATCGCCTATGCGCTTAAAATGACGCTACACCTTAGCAATTCAAAATTAGCTGCCACCATGCTATTGAACAAGACGTACCTAGACATTCCATGCTTCGCTTCAATTTGATATCTCGTCACCATCAACATTATGATATAGCACCACACTCTTTAAGATAACCAACTTCAACTGTACACTAGCCTCCCAATGCAAGCTCCTAGAATCAAATCCCCAAAACCAAAAGCAATTATAGCAAACAGAGCTCAACAAGTAAAAGCTCACCAAAACCACATAAACCACCACAAGCGAGGGAGACGACAAAACCGGTGCAAAAACCTATCCGAGTCCAAAATTGCTCAACCCCTCTATTCAGGTAGAAAATACGCCTTACACCAGTTCATACTCAAGAGTTTCCAGTGGATCGCGTTCACAATTGTCCCGTAACCGACCATACAAACATCTTGTTTTCTTTGGACAGGAGTTACATGATTGTTGAAACCCAATTCTTCTATACGAACCAAGAAGTTATCTCTACCGACTTCCAATTCTATTATCTCTTCAATTTTTCTAAATATTTACATTTTAAATAATTTATGACAAATGAAAATAGAAAAAATAAATGTTTATTTGCTATAAATTATTTATATTCATTTACATTTACATTTTAAATTTTAAACTTATTTAACAAAATGAAGTTTAATTTATCGACCGTCAAGAAATGCAATATTGCTCACCAGGGACCAAGTCATGTTATGGTTGGGAGGGGCTATTGCGCATTACAAAATGTTTAGACATAATAGTGTTTTAAGTCCCTATTAGTTTAACTATTAGTCAAATTTAAATTTTTAGATTTAAAAGGCTTAATAGACTTTTGTCTTTCTCAATGTTTGATCATAATTACTGAGATAGAAAAAGTTATTCCACCAAAATATATGAAAAGAATGAATCCAAAATAGGAAGAATTTTTATTTGATAAAAAACTAAAATAACAAATAAAAGGGAAAAAGCTCAAATGAGAACATTAAAGGATTAATATCCTATACACTGGCGGTGGAAATTTTTTATTTCTACAAGCGCCTCAATTATAGGGTTTAGGGTTAGGGCTTAGGGTTTAGAGTTTAGGGGTTTTAATGTAAATGTTTAGAATTTAGAAATTAGGGTTAGAATTTAGGGTTTAGGGTTAGGGTTTAGTTTTAGGGTAATATGTGTAGGGATTTAGGTTTTAACCTATAAACCCTAAATTTTAACCCTAAACCCAAAATTTTATCAACAATCCCTATATTCAAAACTACTACACTTATACCCCTAAATTCTAAACTCTAAACGGAGTCTCTAACCCCTAAAATTAAGACGCTTGTGTAAAAAAAATTCCACAAGCGCTTGTGTATAGAACAATTACCCAACATTAAAACCAGATCATAGGCAACACTCTTAAAATAATATAATAACATTAAAAAGAGTAGAAATTGTCTGCTATTTTTGTGCTCGATTTATAAAAGTACAATACCCTTAATCTAAGATTTTGATACAATATCTAAAACTTAATCTAGCAGCTTGTCTGTTCCTAAGTTCTTTAACGAGACGACAGTTTTGGTGTAAGGGATAAGCACGGGCTGCCTTCCGTAACACAGAACTCATCATTTCTCTCTAATTCAATCTTTCTCAGAGTATTTGTTAACATGTTGTAGCGAAACACCCCTTTTCCGAGCCGAAGTAGTAACAGTTCCCTATTCTGAATGCTCACAAGCTTCAGATCGTAATAATCTTGGGCACGGTAGTGGTTAAAATCCTGCATTAAATCGAGAACATGGTCACATATCCGAGTCCAACGCGCATCGACAGTTTCGAAAACCCATGCTTGGACCATTAATCCCAGCAAACACCAACATGTTAGCCGACCATCCATCTCGAGAAGTTTGATCCATTGATTCCATGCTCAGTTAGGTATGTCATTTGTCTTAATATTTAGAAAATTTGTGTTCTAACAACTATGTGATAACGTGTTCTTTTACTAAATATTTAGAAAATTTTCAACACGCTGAGCACCCCTCTTTTATCTCATGCACCCTTTTAGGTAGTTCGTGTCGCGAGTGACTAGGCTCAACATTCTAAGGTCTCAATATATGCATTTTTTTAAATAGTTTAATTTATATTTTTCGGTTTAAAAATTCATGGCATGAGATTTTGAACAGATTTTATTTGAAATACATGTTTTTTTAAATTAATTTACTTTTTTCTCTGTAATATGTTTTATGGGTCACTACAATAATCAATGTGACCTTTTCATATTCGATCGTACTGTCTCGACCGGGCATGAGGTGTTGTAGAATTGGTTCTAACATAGTCAGTGCAAGAATTGAATTAAAATATGATCTAAATAGAATCTTTGTAGAACTGGAAACAAAAGCCAGATCTTGGAAATAAATGAGAATCAAAGCATTTTTAGCTAATCAATTTTATAAAAATGCTTTAGGGTCAATATGAGATTTTCTATAAGTCAAGAGTCAAAACTTGAAGGAATAATAAGTAGGTGCCTTTTTCATAAACCCTAAGAGAGTACGAGGTCAAGTTGGGAAATCAACCCATTTATTTTATTAAAAAAAAAAGCATCCCCTCGTCCGATGTTTTTTTAAGCCTCCCATCTAACCCTAGTCTCGTTGCCGCCCTCTCCAAAGCACAATTCAACCACCCATCGTGCATCTACAACAACATAGGTACTAATATTACATATTACTGTTTATAATGTCATCATTGTATATGTGTAATTTATCATCATAAGTTATATATAATATGTGTAAGTTATCCTCCTTCATACTACAAGCTTGATAGGCATGGAATTGAAACTAGCATTAGGGTAGTGTTCAAGCAGCTTCGACATGGAGAAAGCAGTGTGCAATCACGGTTTCTTCATGATGTCTCCAAACGTTTGGATCCCTTCCACGAAATCCCTTCGCCGTCCTCTCCGACTGGCCGACTCTCGTCGCTCCGTTTCCGTCACCATCTCGCACCCTCCCGACTACCCTTTCCTTGTTATACAAGTTCAAGACTCTCTCTCATCTGCTGATGAAGCTGCTATATTGGTATAAATTCGAATGCATTTTCATACTATATTTATAACTACAATATTTAACGTATGTATGGATATAGGAACAAGTTGGAAGAATGCTAAGAATATCAAGCAAGGACGTGAGATACGTAAGGAGTTCCAAACAATGCATTCATCGGCAAAAGAGAAAGGTTTCGGTCGAATATTTCGGTCCCCTTCCTTTTTTGAAGATGCTGTCAAGTCTCTCCTTCTCTGCAACTGCGGGTATATTTTTTTTATCTCGATTTCACTATATTATTTTTCTCACAAATACATCACTTACAAAATTTGTGAAATCTTTAATGAAGAAGGTGAGGACTTTAAAAGTGATTTTAACCCGTGAATGTATAAAATATCCAAAAGAGTACTTTTTTTATATAATCAAAATTCAAAAGCATATAAAGTTAAATTAAATCCTTAGCCAAGTATTGTACAATTGTTTTAATAATAATGATAAAAGTTTATAAAATATATAAAAGCTATCCCCTAGCATTAGAAGTAAAATAAACAATGTTATTATTAGACTTTTAAGGGTAGTTTTGGTAAATGAAATCATTAGCTATCTTAATTTTTTTGGAGAAATTATATCATGGGTGATTCCCACCACGTCATCCATGAGACCAATCACTAAAAACCACCTACTTCATCATTATTTTCCATGTCATTAATCTAATAATAGAATAACTTCCAAAAAACAGTTTTTAAAATGACATGGAAAAACTTTAGTGAAGATTCATTGGTTGGAAAAAATGGCATGGAAAAATCATGGTGAAGTGGGTGGTTTCCATTGGTTGGTCCCATAGATGACGTGGTGGGAATCACCCATAATATAATTTTTCATTTTTTTGGGATAAAAACTATGAGTCCTAGTGTTTATAGGATTTATATTCAATATACATGCAGTGTAAATAATTTTTTTTATAAGTCCCTTAGTTTTATGGGGTTAGTGTCAAAATTATGGTTTAGAGTTAATGTAATATGGTTAGGGGTTTAGAACTTATGGGTTGTGGTTATAAATTTGGTGTTAGGGTTTAGAGTTTGTTGTAATATGGTTAGTGATTTAGGCTTTAACTTATAAACCTCAAGCTCTAACCTAAATCCTAGATTCTAATCACAAGTCATCCATTCTAAACTGTTAAATTGAAGTAATCTATAAACCCTAAAATTAAGGCGCTTGTGAAAATAGTTTGTTTTCACCATATGTGTATGAAATATTTATCTATGTATGTATGTATATATATAATATAAAAGTATTAGTTTGTGTATTAAATTATAACATATTATTTTTTATGCCTTGGAAATTATTGAAGCTGGAAGAGGACATTGGACATGGCCAGGAAGACAGATCATACAAGCACACATCATACAAGCAGAATATGTTGATCCGATTATTTAGCCATTTGCTATTAGAGAGCAATCAAGGATGTGTTTGATTGATTATCAAGCTTCCATTACTTCCCCAATTATTCTCTGATCCGATTTTCGTTATTGTTCTCTGATCCGATTTGCGACTAAACAGAATATGGGGAAAATGAATTTTTAAGAAAAAGACGAATCGCTAGAATTCATTAATGTTGATTTTTGTAACCCCATATTCTGTTTAGTCGCAAATCGGATCAGAGAATAATAACGAAAAACATCCAATTTTAATAATCAATCAAACACATCATACAAGCACACATATAGTAAATCAAACTTGTCTTTTTCTTAAAAATTCATTTAGTATCAAACTTGTCTATTCAAAAGATGAAGGATCAAAATGCAATTAATGAATTCTTTTGAATTGGATCAGATTAGCAATCATCTTAAGACATTAATCATACAGTTATGAAATCCGATTTGAACTTTTACACCCATGAATCACATTTCTTTTATACTAACTATAACACATATCTAAGTTCAAAAAAAACTATAACACATATACTTCTATTGAAATTAGTAAAGTTTAGGGACCAGTAAATAATGTCTATAAGTTATGCCATTCAATGAACTCTCACTTAATGTACTCACTCGTCTTTGTTTTTAGTCATATTAACTTATTGATTTGTTCAAGAAAATAAAAATTAATTTCATGCACAATCCATTTTCATGCGACCTTCTTGCTATTTATTACATACATATAGAACACGCACTTAAGTATTGAACTCTTTAGCTTAAACAACCACTTAATATACAAACAAAGACGTATGCCACCACTACCAGAAGACGATAAAGCAAAATATATATGAGAAGGAATCGAATTGTGACTCTGCCTCGATGCGATTCTATTATAACTATAAAAAAATAAAATATGACTAAACAAAGTAAAGTTTTAAAATTAATAAAAAATAATTTTTATTCTTAATAAAAATATGACATATCCATTTTGATGTGTTATTTGAGTTTATACTAACTGACAAAATAATTTAATCCATGCATCATTTGATTTTCTATTTCTATCATGAAGTGTGAACAATTGATTGTGTATGTAACACCCCCTCCCCGGTTTGGTCGAGAACCGAGTCAAAAGGTAATACCGATGATCAATACAATGATCGGTGCAATAAAATTTTATTTTATTATCAACATTTAAAATAATAATATGCAATAACACATAACCACAATGCATCTTAGTCCAATTAAACCTTATGAAGCAATAATTGATCAATTCGGGCTAATTCTTAACTATTACAAGTTTTAGGGATCAAATTGTAAATTCGATAAATTAGGGTTTCTTCGATGCAGTTGATCATACTACATTGAAATTCAATACTGTGTTAACATGCCTGCAAAATCTCATGCCATTTGAAGTCCATTTACTCATTCAATTTATTCATCCAAAATTCAGTGACCATTCTGTGAACAATGCAAACAGTCAGATTATGCCTTTTAACTAACTTAACTAACCATGTATTGAAACACCTTACGACTATTTCAAAACGGGTGTACGATGGTCAACCTAAATTGACTATTCGTTGAGACCGTATCGATACAGGTAAGCCTCGTACCGATACAGTTTGACTTTCTTTGACTTTGACCCGTATCGATACGTAATAGACACGTATCGATACATGAAATTCCAGTGGCAAGTTGTTTTGATATGGCCTTAAGCCCGTATCGATACGCCTTATCCCATAGTCCAATTTTGCTTAACTGTATCAATACGCCATCACCCGTATCGTTACGGTCTGACCTGTAATGACAGATTTTTGATGGTTTTTAATCGAATTAACCTATCAAACGGTGTTCAAATGCAATGAAACTTTACACACAACATTTCATTGATATAAACTACTAGCATGCCAAATTTCATGACCCTTCGAATACGTTTACTATGTTTTGACCTTTATGAGCCAAATATGCAACTTTAGACCACTTTAAGCCAAAACAAAAGGCCATTTAGGGCCACCAACCCCATTACAACATAGGCATCTCACAAACATATCAAAATGGACATAAACGACTAGTTCGACTACTTTTCCTGCCTTGATTAATCGATCTTCCACTACACGATCTTTCAACCTGAAATGTATGAGACGAGATACGTTAGTCATACATTGCCTAGTGAGGTAATCATAAACAATATGGACAACAATGTAGCAAGTATTTAAATATATGTTCTCATGCTATCAATGTCAATACTATGCATCAATGTACAATGTTTAACATTTTAATTTCATAATTAACACTTGGATTGAATCAAGATAGTGGATACGCGAATTCCTAGGTCTCGCCAAATCAACGAATGGTCTAGTCCATCCGCCTCGCCAATATGACCAATATACACATCCCTCCGCCTCGCCAAATCAATATAGGCCGTAGTCTTAGGACCGTAGTCCACTCGTACACTTAGCTCATGAATTCTACGGCATGCCAATTGTATACATTGTCCATTCAAATCCAAGGTTTCAATGTCCGTATCCATATTTAATGTTCAATGAGAATTTCGATGACCAATGACTTCAATATTATCCATAGTGAACATGTTTCATTAACAATATGTCATGTTTCAATGTTGATGTCAATGTCAATGTCAATATCAATATCCGATGATTTCTTTACAATATTTCAATAACACTAATCATGTCAATGACAATGCATAATATCGATGCCAATAACTATGTCTGATACTCAATAACAACTTACTGACACTTACCAATAAATCTGATTAACAATCCAATGTAACTTCTTCAACGATATTGTTAGCGATATGATCGAAAACAACAATAAAAGATTCGGGAAGGCTCTTCGCCTAATCCCGAGACTCCGACTACACTCACCTTACTAATCCGATGCTCCTACGGCTCTCGGATGACAACTCCCTTGTTCCTAGCCTTCGGTGAATTCGTGGATACTCCTTTTCGTTATTTTGAGCTAGGAAATCAATATGGAGCTTATTAGGATTGATAATACGATATCAAAATCAATACAACGATATCAAAATCGATATTCATTTTCAATATAGACAACAACGATGAAATATCCATGGATGATCAAAACCCTAACTTAAGATTTAGCTCAACTCATTCATGGAATCCAATAACTGATTGAGGAATATAACTTACCCGATTGATAGCAATGATTCGATATCAATAAAACGAAAGAAAAGAAAAACTTAAAATTATCTCTAATGGAGGTGTATGCTTCAAGGAAGGAGATGATGAAGAAGGAGGTGCTTGCTTCCAATATTCTCGGGTAAGTCTCTTATTCCATTTTGCCTATCTATTCCTTTTTTTATTAGGAAAGCTTACAAATTTATCCACGTAGGTGGAATAATAATTTTGGAGGGCTAATTGCAAGATTAGTCCCTCAACTCTCACTATACTATAGTTTCGTCTTCCAACTTGCATTTTTCTCAATTTAGCCACTATATAGATTTCAATATTATTCGATAGAGTCCAATGTCAATACTTTAGCTCAATTAGAGTCTGATATCAATAATTAACTAGCCGTTACAATATTTAGGTTATATTAATATGAGATTTTCGATCACCGGAACCTAATTCCGACTAGATCAGATTTTGGGGTGTTACAGTGTAAAGTAACAACTTTGTTTTGGTTTGTTGTTTTTAGGACACTTTCAGGGTTTTATAAGCGTAATTATGTTTCAAATAAAGGAGTTATTTATGATAGTTGTGTTGCTAAGGTAAGTTCAATGAGGCTTGAATTGACGAAGAAGGTGGTGATAGGAAGAAAAAGAGAAGAAAAAGGGGATTATGGATTAAATTAATAGAATATTAAAATGTCGAGGTTTAATTTTCTAGAGTTTGCACCAAATAAAAATAAAGTGTAAAAATTGAGGACTAAATTTATTATTATGTCAATTTTATTAATTGTCACCTTATTTGTAGTTAAAATTTTAACGGTA
Organism: Hibiscus tridactylites; assembly: GCA_958450335.1. NCBI lineage: Eukaryota > Viridiplantae > Streptophyta > Magnoliopsida > Malvales > Malvaceae > Hibiscus > Hibiscus tridactylites. Next base: position 36,011,068 of record OY288280.1, on the reverse strand, counting down.
AAGGGCTAATTTGGTTGTTGTTTTAAGTCATTGATCCTTTTGTAATTTTTTTAATTGTTGAAGGACTTAACAAAAAATATTGTATAGTTAGAGGACTATTTATGTATTTTATCCAAAAACTATTTTTTATGATGGTTTGAAAAAAAATGCTAAAACAACTTTAATGAAAACTATTTTTTATGATTTGTATTTTCATTTATTTTTTTCAACTTTGATGTTTTTTATTTTCTAAGAAAATGAAAATGATATTTTTTAGAACTAAAAGGACCTTAATTATTTTAAATTAGCAAATTGAATTATTTTCAAAAATGTTAAAGAAGGGAATCGAAACCTGGCTCTCTTGGAAAAATGTTCAAACACTTAAAATTGAGCTAAACAAGTAATTTATTATATTGACACTAAAACATATATTTAGCTTGTACTATGTTACCATAAAAAATTCAATGAAACAAAAAATCGAACATAGAATCTTCTGAACAAAGGTTCAAATATTTAGCCATTTAGCTAGGCTAAAATATATTAATATTCCACTAAAATTAAAATTTAAGTTATACTAATATTTAATTGTGTATAAATAATCATTTATGATAGAGCCGATTGCAAGGCACGATATCTAGAAAACGGTAAGAGAACTTGCAGGAAATATTAGCAAAATTTAGACGTGGACTTTGATTCCAACTTTACAAGGGTGTAATTAAATAAAAGGTAAAATGTATTAAATTATTAAATAAATATAAATTTAATATTTATATTCTATCATAAATAAATATTATAAATTTAGTTTTTAGAATAATTTAATATTAATTTTATAAAAAATATATATACCGATGACGGGGAAGCGATTTACTTGGTTTGAGAGTGGTAACAAAGGGAGTCGCCGATACATATTTTAGTATCATCGGAATGGGAGGATAAATTTGGATCTTTTGCGCAACATAATTTTCCTCGTGGTGTATTGGACCATTGGCCTATTAGATTATCGGATGGGAAGGTGGATTGGGGCCCGAGACCATCTAGATTTTTTAATTGTTGGTTAGAGCGATAATCTCATGCCCACACGATGGAAGAGGAATGGAAACTTATATCTGGAACTAATAGGGGCTGGGAAATTAGGAACAAGTTGCAAGCCGTGAAATAATTCTTGAGAGTTTGGAATAAGCAATCATTTGGAAGCGTAGAGTTACAAGTTGAGGTGACACAAAATTTGTTAGAACATTTGGAAGGAATTGGGGTTCAAGAGGGGGATATCGAGAAGTTCAATGCAGAGAGGCATACAATCCAATCTAATTTATGGAGGCTTATGCGATATAGAGAATCTATATGGCGACAAAAGCCGCGGGCTTTGTGGTTGATTGGCTACTCGACTTTATTATGGTCCTTATGGATAGCTGATAATGCCCGAAACGAATGGGTGATAGTGGTTGATTTGTTCTTTATGGTGAAGTTATGCGCCTTTTATTGGGCTAAGGCACGAGTGACAAAGTGTTTTGTTGACGAGGATCAATGGTGGACATGTCCTTGGCATGGGGCTTTTCCTATGCGTGCGAGGCCGGCTAGACATGGGATTGAGTGGTGTCCGCCAATTCAAGGCGCGTTAAAGTTTAACGTTGGTGGCTCGGCACATGGGAAGCCCGGACCTGGAGATTGTGGGGGAGTCTTCAGAGATGCTGAGGGGTGCATCCTAGCTTTATTATCAGGTCCTCTAGGGGTAATTGACTCGAATGTGGCTGAGCTTCAAGCGATTGAATATGCATTTGACATGTTGTGTTCGTCGCGATAGGGACGTGAGGAATAAGTTATTATTGAGTCCGATTTGAATGTTGTTGTATCTTGGGTCCTTCATCAGGAGAGTCATCCTTGGAGATTAGAACATAATGGCTTTGTTGCTTGATTTCCATGCTTCATGTCAGTTGTCGAAGGGATTAAATTCTTCCTTTGTTGTGTTGATTTCGAAGAAGGAAAATCCAATGGTGGTAAGTGACTTTCAGCCCATCTACTTAATCAATTCAACGTATAAAATTTTAGTAAAGATATTGGCTGCGAGACTACAATTAGTAATTGGTAGATTAGTGAGTAATTCACAATTGACATTTATCCTGGGACGATAGATTGTGGATGGCATATTACTTGTAAATGACGTTATACATTCGAACCAATCGAATCCTATAGGTAACGAGGGTTGTAATTAAATTAGATTTTTCCAAGGCGAATGATTGTGGCCGATGAAGTTTTTTGGATCATGTTCTTGGTTAAATGAGATTTGGGGATACATGGAGGGAATAGATGCAGACTTGTGTAGGCTCGCCACGGTTAGCAGTCTTGGTTAATGGGTTTGCAACGACTGGATTTGCTATGGAATAAGGGATTTGACAGGATGATCCTCCGTCGCCACTATTGTTTCTACTCGTGGCCGAGGTGCTACATTTATTCATGAAAATGCTGAGGATAGAGGTCTAATTCGTGGGGTGAGAGTGGTTGCGGTTTTTGAACTGTCACATCTTCAATTCATAGATGATACCATCTTTTTTCTTCGCGGTGAGGTTGAGGATGCAATAAATCTAAAGAAATTGTTTTGTGCTTCCAACAGTGTTCGGGCTTACAAGTGAATTGCAGTAAGTATTGTATTTATAATGTTGGTGTAGAACTCTTATTTTGTCCTAGTATATATATGTATATACTTTATAAACAAAACCAAAATAAATAATAAATAGAATTCAACAATAGCTCATAAATGTCCATTACAAAGTCCATTTGCACTTTAAATAGCCAAAAGCCCAATCAAAGCCCAAATATTTAATCCTAAAAGCCTTTCCCGCCCAAAATACATGCCCATTTGGTCTCTCAAAATCGGTAAAAGCGCCAAAGAAACACATGTTTCTTTGGCCCGCCAAAAATGCCACATGGCAGCCATTCATTCGCTTGTTCCTTTTCACGCGGAGATAACCACCATCTGCTGACGTCAGCGCTTACACCAACTATAAATAGCCACCTGAAGAGAGAAAAAATAATTAATGACTAATCATTGCACAATTAATTTGGTCAATAATTGAAGAGAGAGGGGAAACTGAAGAGGCTTACTAGAAAAGTGAACGGTCGCCGGAATAACTCACCGAGAAGGTCGTCGGAGTACGTCGAACATACCGAAAGGTATTTCGGTTCCCTCTTTTAATTTCCTGCATCAATAACACAAAAAAGAGTTAGATTCAAGTTTTAAAATGAAAAAAATAGTAACCTAAAACCTAGATCTAGAGGAAAACACCAATCTGAAGTTAAAGTTTCGAATGCTTATCTTTTTCCGAATGATGCCAAAGTTGGAGATTTGAGTGTTTAGGCTTTCTAGAGAAGTCAAAAAATGATAGGAGGAGAGAGTTTTGGTTTCAGGTCAATAATTGAATAGAGAGGGGAACTGAAGAGGCTTACCAGAAAAGAAAACGGTCGCCGAAATAACTCACCGAGAAGGTCACCAGAGTACATCGAACATACCGAAAGGTCTATTTCGGTTCCCTCTTTTACTTTCTGCATCAATAACACAAAAAAGAGTCAGATTCGAGTTTTAAAATGAAAAAAATAGTAACATAAAACCTAGATCTAGAGCAAAACTCCAATATGAAGTTAAAGTTTTGAATGCTTATCTTTTTCCGAATGACGCCAAAGTTGGAGATTTGAGAGTTTAGGCTTTCTAGAGAAGTCAAAAAATGATAGGAGAAGAGAGTTTTGGTTTCAGGTAGGTAGTTTAGGACAGGAAAGACATGTGCTTCTGTTGAAACGAGCACTAGAATAGGCTTTAGGATGAAAAATGAGCATTTAGGGAGTTTTAGGTTTCTGGCACGGTTGCCGGAAATCGCATGACAGTTGCGGACGGCAACTGGAGTTGCAGGCTCGGTCAGAGAAGATGATCGGTTATCGGAGAAGATGATTGGAGTGGAATGTTTGATCAGAAAATGGTCGTGAGACGACGGCCGATGACCGATGTTGCCTTCAGCGGCTGAGAAACATGTTGTGGTTTGGATGAAGTTAGGGTTTTGGATCAAAAGATGAAAAAGGGATGAATTTGTGAAGAACATGGAAAAAATGGGTTTTGATCTGACGGAAACAAGAAATTAGGGTGTTTTAGTGTTTATGTTGGATCAAAATAGAGAAAAACGAAGAACATGGGAAGAAGTAGGGTGAAATGAGTGAGTTTGATCGAAAATAAAAGGGGAATTTGGGTTTTTGGTGTTTCTGGTCGAGAGAACAGAGAGAGAGTGAGTGGGGAGAGAGAAAGCACTCGGTTCAAATATACAAGTTGGCTCATGAGTAGGGTACTTATACCCCGAGTCAAATGGTGCCATTTTGGCACCGGGTTGGCTCGATCCGCTTAACTAATTCGGATATGGGCAAAGGATCTGCACCCTTCTTTCCTCTTTTCCTGTATTGAGCTTTCAAGTTTTATTTTTCTCACAATTTAGTCACCAAACCATTGTAATTTGACTCTCCTAATTGGAATATAATTCAATTTAGTCCCTTTATCTTTGCTACAACTTTGATAATTTAATTGCAAATGCTTAATTTATTTGTATGATTGCAAGATTTTAAATTAAGCATATAGTATACTTGTTAGGAAGACTTAATCATCTAATTGAATTAATTAGAGCCTTTAGCCTAGGATCTTTAATTAAATAATTGAATAGGAAGACAAATGTAGAAAATAAATGGGTGCTAAATGACAACTTTAATATCCTAATTTGATTAGTGTCTCAATGTAATGAGATGTTAATCAAGGGAGCAATTTAGTTAAATATCTAGCATTTCGTTTAAACCTAGAATATGTAATCACATATAGTTAGTTTTAATTAAAGTAAAATTAAATTAAGATAAGATGCATGTAGTTAGTAACCTTAAATAATTAGGAATATTATTAATTTAAGGCTAAATATGGATAGTGCCAAATTATTTGGGTGTTATCTCATAAGCCCTAAACTTGATAATATTCATAGTTTCCTTAATTAATTAAATCAATGGAGCCCTAATAAGGATTTAACTTAAAAATGACAAGACAATAATTGGACATGCATTAAACCTTTTGTGTTGAGATACATTTTTGTATATAAATTGATGTGTCCTAAAGTATTTGGACATTTCAAAACTTATATTCGTTTAAGATATATTTTCTTACAAAAAGATATCTTCATTCGAAATGTAATTCATTTAACAATTAAAGATTTAATTAAATTTAGATTAATATTCAAAATGCCATGTGGAATTAATAAGGTACCGATAACGGGAGTTGTAGGGGTGCTAACCCTTCCCTATACGTAACCGACTCCTGAACCCAATTTTTGCTAAAAGGAATCTCTGGTCCGTTTTTATGGTGTCCGGTCTACCAAAGTGATCGGTGGCGATTACAAATTGATTTTCAAGAATATATAAAGGAAACCCAATTTAATATGAAAAAAACCCTTAATTTCAAGACCAAATTAAAAATGGTAAAACCCCGATTTCAAAACCCTAATCATCAGATTATTTTTACACTCGATTTTAAAAAATGGTTGCGACAGCTTGGTGACTCCGTTGGGGACATTCGAGAGTCAGGCCTAATTAATTAATTTCATGTGGCATTTTGGAATTTCAGGCAATAATTTGAATTTAATTTTTTTCTTAAGAATTGTTGGATGAGTTTTCATGAAAAATGGAGGTAGCTTTTGTGTATGATATATTTGTCATTCATGCATAAGCCCTCGACCCGGGCTTTTCACCCTTAAGTGGGAGAAAGACATTATTCGACGTGATGCTCTCTAGCTCTAAGTTCGGATTTTTGTCTTCTTCTGGTATTACTAACCTTATGCACCATGGGGCCCACGACTCTGTTATAAGGGACATATACCATCGAATCAATGTCTTGTTGTCGTAGTAGACAATAACGATAGTCCGGGAACTCAAAGTCTAGAACAAAGCCCACAATATGTCGAATCAATCTTTGGTTATTTTCTTGGCTAACTAAATTGTTTTATTTACCAGCAATTTAAAATTTTCCTACACAATTAATTTATCATACTGACTCGTTTCTTTTGTCTTCTTTTGTTTTTTGTTCTGCTTTTTTGCACCGCGTCTTCATTGCATAGAGGTATTGATTCAAAAGTGGTTATCATTAAAAGACGATAATGAGAGATAAGGGGAATCGTAATTCGATAGAGGAGACTACAAATACGAGGCAATGTCTGGGACAAGTCACGAAAGAAATGAAAAGTAATTATTCCAAGTTTCATATATTCGATGGTGTTAGTGTTGATGCTGACAAAAATGAGATAGGGTAATGAAAAAGGGCACACTGAACTAAAAGAAGAACCGAACAAAAACCAGAACATGTATAAACGACCACGTCCAATCATCGTTACAATTTGCATAAGTAAACCAACATGAAGCGTAAGTGGGTCAAATTCAAAGGAAGTAATTGTGGGCCCGGAAGAAGCGCGAGTAGAAGGAAATATAGGGTCTTTTAATTCAATCCCGATGGCATACACAAATTTACTTCCACTTTTAATAGAAAAGGAATTTGCAAGCCCAGTCTGGTCCAAGCCCAAAGAATTTTCTTATTCGGGAGATTACAACAACAATGCAGTATGTGGCTATCATTAGGGAAGTTCAGTCCATACTACTGAGAATTGTGAGGTTTTGAAGAACAAAGTTGAAAATCTTATCAGGGTAGACCTATTGATTTTTGAAGATGGAAAACCCAAAATTTTCAAAAGCCTAACAATTCATAAAATACCTAGAGATGCAAAAATGAAAGAAAATTTAGTTCCAGCAGAATTATTCAAGAATCTGAGACAGGGTTCAAGCTTTAATACCCCTTTAGCAAATTGTCAAAAGACAAGAGATCACAAATTTCATTTTGTCCCAATCCCTATTTCATAAAAAGAATTATACTCTCAATTATTGAAAGCTCGATTGGCGACTCCACAATTTATCACACCTTTGCAACCTCCGTATCCAAAATGGTATGACGCCAAGGTTCACTATGAATTTCATGATTGAACTCAAGGGAATTCTATTGAAAATTTTATCTCCTTCAAATGACGAGTCCAAGTTCTTTTAGAGCATGGAAAATAGAAATTTAAAATAGAAAGCCAGTTCCATCCTGCGGTTGAATGGGAGGCTTGAGATCAAAATACCCAAGGAAATGGGTGTCAGATCAAATATGAGGTTCAAATGAGCAAGTTAAGGAAAGAGAGAGATGAGTTGAATGAGGAGTTGAAAATTTTGCAATCCAATAATCAATAAATTTGTTCGATGCTCAAGAATGTTGGTTCGGGTGTGTTGTTGTTTGTGTAAAGTGCCCCGCAATTGTGCAAGTATACACGTCTCAAGTAATAAAGTGATAAGTATTGAGTATCGTCTCCACAGGGATTGGTGAAACCTTCAATGTTATCATCTCAAACTGAAAAGAAAAGAAAATTAAAGAGCACAAGTGAATGATTGAGTTTTTAGAGTAATCTAATAAACAGAAAATAAAATAAGCCAATAAATTAAAAAGTTGAGAAATCAAGATGAGAGAATGGGCCAGATTATATTATGTCTTAGTGTGGAAACCAATTGGACTGTCTTAGTTTTTTAATGCGACGAACACTGGACTGCCTCGGCAAGGACCAAAGTCACTGTCGTGACAACAAGTTAAGTAATTGCCTCGACAATTCATTGCTTGGGCAGCAACGAACAACGTCAAGGTTCGACAAAGCGTTCTTCAGTGGCTCTTCCTTATCACTAAGTCAAAACCATGCTAATGTGCAGGCCTTGATAATACCTCCCAACGTGAACCAAGGATGAACACCAACCAATATTACGCTTCTTTTAGCCGTTGAAACTCGAACTTATCCCTAAGCTGAGTTAATTTTCACCGATTGGGATAAAAACCATGCTTATTCGTTTCGTGAGTCTAACTCTCCCGATATTAGACAAATAGATAGTTAGGAGATCCTCTCCCAATTCACTCAAAAACAAGATAAAAAACCAAGAATAAGCAAATCTTGAACTAAAATTGCATTAACAAAACTTAAACAAAATCCAATCATTTTCTCACAACTACTAAACAATACAATCTAAACCCTAAGAAGAAATTAGAACATAATGACAATGAAAGCTTGCTACAATTTCTCTCAAAGCTCAAGTACTCGATGATAAGACCTTCTCAATGGCCGACTTTGCTTCATATTTATAGAGGAGGTTTAGGTCAAGTCCTTCTTGAGGAGGAAGTTAAGTTAGAATTAAACACATTAAAAGAAAAGGTCTTCTTTTAAAGCATTATATCTTTCTTCCTTAAAATCCTCCCTTTTGCGTGGAATCTTCTCTTGACCTTTCTTCGGTGTTTTCATGGTCTTTTCGCAGTCCGATCTTTATACAAAGTGCGTAGAAAAATTCAGCTTTTCATGCTCTTCAAAACGCGTTCCACTTTGCATATTTTCACCATTGTCGAGTGTGTCATGTCATTGCCTCGGCAGTGGCTTGACTATTGCCTCAACAATGGTTTGTCTATCTTCTACGCTCAACAAGTCTTTGTTTCATGGTTCAGCTTCCTTCAGTAGAAACTGACATCTACAACTAGCTTGATCTGAACCGTCGAGAGGTAATTCTGCACCGCTTCTTTCTTTCCTTCACTGTCGCGGTAGTGCTTACCCAAGTAGTGAGTAGCGAAATATGCATATACACCAAACACACACATAAGTAACATATTTTTTCCATTAAATAAACTAAATGTAAGGATCAATCATAGTAAAGATGAGATCAATGTGATTAATGCATGAAGGACTACAATGTGATTCAAATGGGTGTAGATTTAGCAATAATTGTCATAGGAAAAGGGTGAAATGTTAGTACTTTTACACACTTAACACACCCTTAAACTCGAACTATTAATTGTCCTCAAGCAATGCAACTAGTAGGAAAAAATATAATTACTCGCCAAAGTCCTTAATCTTCATAGAGATTGCTTCAATACGCCTTCTTCCTCATGACCTAGCACTTGAAAATACATGATTAAATTTTTTGGACGACTAAAGGAGTTACCCGGAGTCAAACTATGATGCTTGTGAGTGTGTGCATGTTTTGTGAACAAGATGATTATTCGGGTTCTAAGTAAACACTTAAGCATTAACCTACTTAACTTGGGTAAGTACATTTTTTGCAAGCATTCTAATCGACTAGAGCCAATTTTGGGCACCTATAGTGATTAGCATAGAGCCAGTTTTGGGCACCTCTAGGGCTTCCTTACGCTAGAGTCGGTGTTAGGAACCTCTAACTTTTTAACCAAAATTTTCTTTCTAAGCAAGTATATGTCCTAAGTGTACTAGAACTCTTTAAATCATACAAGCCACAAAAGTGTAGTTTTGTTTCCAGCCCCTATAGTATGATTCTAAGTGTTTCATATAGTCATCCTAACCTTTAAAGTGTATTTTTAAGTGCTAAGGTAGTTTTCATCATTGGAAGAGTTTTGCAAGTCTAGGCAATTCTAAGTTAATTTAAACAACTAGGCAAGTATTACTCATTAAAGAAAAATTATATTGGTTTTAGATAATGAACTGCCGCGGCAGTAGTTGCCTCGATAGAAGCCTACATCCCCAAAACTCAAATCAAGCACTTCCCTCAATGCATCAACACATATCACAAAATATAAAGGCAAAATAAAAGGCAAGAGAAGAAAACAGTATATTGCAGGGGACTCGGAGGAGTCATCGTTGCTTTGAATTATCAATCTTCTCATTGCCATGTGCTTGACCCATTTGGTGGCTCTATGTGGTTGGGTGCGCGTTGGAGGAGTCAGTTTGGCTTTGGTGGTCACCTCCTTTTCCTTTTTCGTGTCAAGGTGAATCTCCTCGGTTGTGGTTGCCTTGCGCTTGAGTGATGAGGATTGAACGTCGTCGAATTTCTTGAAAATGGAGTGGACAGTGTCGGACCAATTGGACAAGGACTCGATGCGGATCGACTCATCAACCAGAGCTTTGCTCTCTCTATGTGCAGTGGCGGCTGGAGGATCAAAGAATGGCAAGGTAGAGAAGGCATGTTGATGCGTGTGATAAGTGCTACATAAATGTGCAAGAATACATGTCGAAAGTAATAAAGTGATAAGTATTAAGTATCGTCTCCACATGGATTGAGCTTTGGGCCATTTTCTTAAGTTATTGCACTGTAGAAAATAAAAACACAAATAAGTGATAGGAAGAGTTTTATCTAACTAATAAACTAAAGAACAATAAAAATTAAAGATAGATAGGTTGAATAAGAGAGAAGAGTAAGCCGAGTTAAGTTGCATCGTAGTGTGGAAACCAGTTGACTTGTCACCGTCTTTAAATGCAAGCAACACAAAACTGCCTTGGTAGTGACATTAGTCCCTGCCGCTACCGCAATGGTTGAGTCCCTACCATGGCAATCCCTTGCTCGTTGGCAGATGTTGTTAAGGTTCGACAAAGCGTCATTGGATGGCTCCTCCTTATCTCTAAGCTCGGAACATTGTTGAGGAGTGGACTTTGACCATACCTCTCGGCGTAAACCAAAGATAAACACCAACCAATCACACGCTTCTCTTAGTCGCTGAAACTCTTAACCTATCTCTAGGCCGAGTTAGTTAACACCACGGGGGATGAAAACCGTATTAACTCGTTTCTTGAGTTCAACTCTCTCGATATTGAACAAATGGATAATCTCACAAACTCTCTCTCGATAAGTATGCAAGAATGATTAAAGCCAAGAATAAGCAAACCTTAACTTTATTGCATTAAAAACTTAAACAAAATACAATTGTTTTCCCACAACTACTAAACAAAATAACCACAGCCTAAGAAAAGAACAAGAACATGCTAAACCTCTCAAACTCTCAATACTCAACAATTTCAATTTGGTGGCTTGGCCTTCTTTAAATAGAAGAAGGCTTGGGACAAAGTCTTTCATGGATAGGAAGTTAAGTTGGAGTTGGACTTGTCTTCATTAAAGAGATGAATCTCTTTAATTTAATGTATTTTATCCACTTTTTCCGAATTCTATCTTTAACCTTCCTTCCATGCTTTTGTCATCTACTCGAACTTTGATTGCCATGCAAAGTATGTAGAACAATTCAGCGTTTTATGCTCTTCAAATCGGCTACCACCTTGCAAATTTTGCCTGCCAGCAAGTTTGGTTGTACAATGATTTGGCATTAGATGCCACCGAGGCAATTAGCTGCCGCGACATAGAATTCTGCTGCCTTTTCATGGGTCTTAAATTGGATCTACTCTGCAAGGCTTTATCTTCATAAATCAGTTTCCTTCAGTAGAAGCTGTCATCTTTGGCTCGTCTCGGTCTGGACCTGTCGAGAGCTCGTTCCACACCATCCTCCCTTTTCTTCATTGCCCATGTGGCATCACATGCCCTGGCAACATCACATGCCCTGACAGTGAGTAAATCTGCACAAGTACCAAAATGCATTAAACAATACCTTTTTCATTAAATAAATCAAATGTAAGGATCAAGGGTAGAAACAATGTAATTAATGCATAGAGGGCCATAATACAGCTCAATTGGGTGTAGTTTTAGCAATAATTGCCATGTAAAAGGGTGAAAATATAGAACTTTTAAACACTTATCACACCCCCAAACTCGAACTATTGGTTGTCCTCAAGCAATGCAAACCATTAATTGCCAAACCTTAACTTTCATGAAAATTCTCCTTGGTCTTACTTTTCCTTCTTCTCTCCAAACCATAGCAAATAATGCTCAGCCCTTAAGTCTTTTGATGCCTTAGGAATTCCCTGTAATCAAACTATAAGATTTGTAAGTGTGTGCATACATTGTGAACAAGATGATTATTCGGGTTCTAAGTAAACACTTAAGCATTAAACTACTTAAATTGGGTATTTTCTTTTCTCTTTTTTATAAGCATTCTAACCTACTAGAGCTAGTTTCGGGCACCTTTATTGATTAGCCTAGAGCCGGTTTCGGGCACCTCTAGGGCTTTCTTAAGCTAGAGCCAGTGTTAGACACCTCTAACTTTTTACCCAAAATTTTCTTTCTAAGAAAGTCTATGTCCTAAGTGTACTAGAACTCCTTAAATCATATAAGTCACAAAGGTGTTTTAAAGTTCTAATCTCATAGTATGATTCTAAGTTATATTTCTTATGCATCCTAGAATTAAAGGCTTTAAATAGTTCAAAACAATGGTAATAAGAGAGGAATCTATTGCCAAGAAAGAAGATTCAATTAAAATTAAACTAAGGCAATTGATAAAGAGTATTGTCGAGGCATAAGCTTCATTCGGTTAAGGCATTGCATGCATTAAAAATTAACAATTATTTAACAAAACTACATTTTTATATTATAATGTCGCAGCATGGGAGTGCCTTGGCAGTGAAACCTACACCCCAAACTCAAGATAAGCATTAACCTCAATACGTTAATCATAATATATAAAATAGGAAATATATGCATAAAAATTAAGGGCAGAAAATAAAGGCAAAAGAGAAGAAAACTAGGGTGGTTGAGACTCGGATGAGTCATCGCTTTGGATGATCAGTCTCCTCGTTGCCATATACTTGACTCATTTGGTGGCTCTCAGTGGTTGGGTGCGTGTTAGGGGAGTGGGCCCTTTTTCGTTGCCGCGGCAGAGTGTGTTGGCATGTAACATGTGCATCCTATATGCTGGTATGCATTGTTGCCTGGGCATTAATAGTAGGCTTTGCTGAGGCAACAGGTTTTGCCGAGGCATGAGCTTTAAGGGTTGCTGAGACATGCTCTTCATGGGTTACCGAAGCATCGGGTATTGCTGAGGCATGCACCCTCTCATCTGTTTTGGCAGCGGTTTTTGGACAGATGTTTGCTCTTTTGTATGAGCTCGGGGTTGTCATGGTTTTGAGGTTCTTGGCCATGGTGGTTTTGTTTCTTGATGTGGAAAACAAAGAAAACCAGAAAACTAATTATACTAAAGGAAAATAAATTATCTCCCAAAATAACCAAAAATAAAATAAAGGTTTAAAAATTAAAAATTAAAAATTAAAAATTCTTAGAAAGAGCGTTTCCATGCATCTACTAAGGTTACCACATATCTGAGGAAGCTTGAGGAGGGTCGTTTCCGATACTTCTTATAGTCCATATACACCCTCCAACGAGTGACAATATTGCCCAAAAAGAGTTGGACCAATGTGCTCATAGATATTCCCTTTTGCGTTACCATGGTGGATGCATTTTTCTTTCGTGTTCCCTTGTAGTGCATGTATACGCTCCACCTTGCGACTTTTTCTGAAGGCATGAATATATTATTAGGAAAAATTATATCATTATCAAACCATTAACTTACCTCATTCTCTTCGAAATCCATTATGGTTGGATTTAGCCTTCTTTGTCGTGGCAATTGCTCCGGCAACCGATTGTCGTGGCAATCTTCTGCAATAATTCAGTGCAAGTCAAGGGAAAACGCAGTTTTCTGAAAAGCTTTATGGATCCAAACCATGTTTTCTTTAGGCCCCTCAAACATCTTCATCAATAGAGATTTTGATGGCTTCAACTCTAACGTTGTTACCTCAAAGAATACCTGCAATGGAAGAGGCGAGTTTTTGAAGAATTCAAAAGGCTCAACCATTACCTTCTCATATTCCATTGGCAAAGTATTGTTATCTTGTTGATGTGATGGAGGTCGAATATCCTCAATCTTTTCATATGTTTGAAACTTGATTGATGAAATTGCTGAGGCATCAGGTCTTGCCAAGGCATGTGTTGTTTCTTAGGCATGTGATGCTACCGTGGCATGTGGTGCTGCCGTGGCATTCGCCATACTTTTCTCAACCTGGCAAAGTGTTGTTGTGGCATTGTTCTGTTCAGGCTCCTTAATCATTTTCCTAGGCAATTCGTTGCATAGGCTCATCATGTGCTGGGCAATCTCTCTCATTGGCATCCTTTCCACTTGGAGGTTCTAGTTGTTCCCCACACATCAGGGAGCTCTCTTTGCATTTCTCCTCGTCATCTTGCCTTAGGACATCATTATCCCTAGGAATGGGTTGTTGGTGCATATTATCCATGGCATATGTGGACCTCTTCAATCGATCTTCCGCTTTTCTCACGAGTTCAACCATCATGGCAATGCACGCATCCATGAAATTTAATAACTCTTGACAAGGACTACATTGCCATGACATATCTGTTGCTATGACACTTTGTTGTTGATAAGGACTACAGTGCAAGGCTTGTCTGCTGTCGAGGCATTGCATTGCCAAGTCATGTCTGCTGTTGAGGCATTGCATTGCCAAGGCATGTCTGCTACCGAAGCAATACATTGCCAAGGCATGTCTGCTACCGAAGCAATGCATTGCCAAGGCATGTCTGTTGCTGTAGAAAAATTGTTATGGTAAAAACAATTTGAGCTTTTTGATCATACCCTGAAGGATTTTGTTGTTGGTTCCATCTATGGTCCTCCATATAGTCATATGTATTGAAACGTTGAGGGTAATTTCAAACAAATGATTTTCTCCACTCATAGCACAAGAGTTTTCCATAATATATGCTTTTCCCGGTTGATTCATCTATTCCAACATCAACTCTCAAACAATTTTGCTTTTATTTCCTCTCATGTTGATGTCCCTTAACTTGTAGCAAACTTGATTTTTTTAATAAAACAAATAAAAAGAAAAGTTAGTTAATCTAATAAAAATGCAATAACAAAAACAGCTGACACCAATTGCCAATCCCCGGCAACGACGCCAAAAACTTGATGCGTGTGATAAGTGCTACGCAATTGTGAAAGTATATACGTCGCAAGTAATAAAGTGATAAGTATTCAATATCTTCTCCACATGGATTAGGCGTTGGGCCACTTGCTTAAGTTACTGCACTATAGAAAATAAAAACTCAAATAAGTGATAGGAAGAGTTTTATCTAACTAATAAAACTAAAGAACAATAAAAATAAAAGATAGATAGGTCGAATAAGAGAGAAGAGTAGGCTGGGTTAAGTTACGTCGTAGTATGGAAACCAGTTGACTTGTATCTGTCTTTGAATGCAAGCAAAACAGAACTGCCTTGGTAGTGACCTAAGTCCCTGCCGCAGCCGCAATGGTTGAGCCCCTGTCGTGACAATCCCTTGCTTGTGGGCAGATGTTGTTAAGGTTCGGCAAAATATCCTTGGATGGCTCATCCTTATCTCTAAGCTCAGAACACTGTTGATGAATGGACTTTGACCATACCTCTCAGCGTAAACCAAAGATAAACACCAACCAATCACACACTTCTCTTAACCGCTGAAACCCTTAACCTATCTCTAGGTCGAGTTAGTTAACACCATGTGGGATGAAAACTGTACTTACTCATTTCGTGAGTTTAACTCTCTCAATATTGAACAAATGGATAATCTCACAAACTTTCTCTTGATAAGTATTCAAGAATGATTAAAGCCAAGAATAAGCGAACCTTAACTTTATTGCATTAAAAACATAAACAAAATACAATTGTTTTCCCACAACTACTAAACAAAATAACCTTAGCCTAAGAAAAGAACTAGAACATGCTAAACCTCTCAAACTCTCAATACTCGACAATTTCAATTTGGTGGCTTGGCCTTTTTTTAAATAGGAGGATGCTTGGGGAAAAGTCTTTCATGGATAGGAAGTTAAGTTGGAGTTGGACTTTTTCCAAATTCCATCTTTAACCTTCCTTCCATGCTTTTGTCATCTTCCCGAACTTTGATTGCCATGCAAAGTATGTAGAAAAATTCAGCGTTTTGTGCTCTTCAAATCGACTACCACCTTGCAAATTTTTCCCGTCAGAAAGTTTGGTTGTACAATGCCTTGGCATTAGATGTCGCCGAGGCAATGAGCTGTCGCGGCATAGAATTCTGCTACCTTAGCATGGGTCTGAAACTGGATCTGCTCTTCAAGGATTTATCTTCATAAATCAGCTTTCTTCAGTATAAGTTGTCATATTTGGCTCGTCTCGGTCTGGACCTGTCAAGAACTCGTTCCGCACCATCCTCCCTTTTTCTTCATTGCCCTGGCGGCATCACATGCCATGGTAGTGAGTAAATCTTTACAAGCACCAAAATGCATCAAACAATACCTTTTTCATTAAATAAATCAAATGTAAGGATCAAGGATAGAAACAATGTAATTAATGCACAGAGGGTCATAATGCAACTCAATTGGATGTAGTTTGAGTAATAATTTCCATGTAAAAAATGGTTAAAATATAGAACTTTTCTACACTTATCAGATGCGTTGCTGAAGAAGAGTAGGTGGGCATGCTGCGGTAGGAGAATTTGGGGCTGCCTCGGCTGTGAGGTCGGTAGGGAATGGTGGGAACGGAACATTGCTTTTTGGGAACTTCTCTTTGAGCACTTGGGTGATTGAATGGGTGAAGTCCCTCGTGAATTGCATGAACCGTCACTGGCTTCGGTCCATCTCTTCCAACTTCTGGGTAATATGATGCAGGATGACTTACTCGACAGAGTGATATGGAGTTTCTAGGGTGTGGCTCGGTGATGTCACAGCGACAGTTCCCTGCACCGGCGTAGACAATGGCTCAGCTTTAATGATTTGCATGAGCTTGTAGTACGCCTCTTTGTCCCATCCTTTCCTCTTTGGTTTGTACTCGTCGATTAAATCAGTGGGAACCTTCTTTTGTCAGCATAGGCCATTGATGAGCATAGGAATATATAAGCGGCCTCTCTCCTTTATGCTGCATTGGTACATCTCATTTCAAATTATGTTACCAACATTAATTATTCTTTTATGCAATATAGAATGTATGAGTGCTAGCCTAGGTTTATCTACAGTACTATAATGAGAGGTAGGCATTAAGCATCTTTTCACATAGGTATTCTAGAGTTTTGTCTTGGGCCGAAGCCTTTGGCGGTTTACGTGTTAGATCATCGACGCACCCCATGGAGCAGCGGAAAAACAAACACGACGATCACACCAGCGATCCATGTATGTTTATTCTGAATTCAGGAGGAAGAGATAGGTTTACTTACATTGAGTTCCTTGATAAACAACACGAACAAAAGCGTCTAACGATCTCACGAACGATACAAATCTTAGCCTCCACGAATAGATCGTCTCAGCCTCTACTCAGTTCACCCGGTTGGAAAGTTGAGAGCAATTTCTTTTTCACAAAACGTTTTTGAGAAAAATACGTTTCAAAGGGTTAGACGGCTGCTAGACCATCAACCCCTTTTTATAGTATGTTACCCTAATTGTATAGGATTTTTAATTAATTCCAAACTATAATTACTTTAATTATTTTAAATTCGAAATTCTTTGTATAATAAAATACTTTAGCATATATATCAAATATATACGTCTTAATATTAATTATACATGTTATATACGTACAACTAAATTGTACATATATAACTTATTTATTAATTGCTCTTTTCAACCCTGGGGTGTGACCCTGTAGGTTCCAGTAACATTAGTAGCAATTATCAGAACTATTCCCATATCACAAACAATGAGTGACATCTAGCAATGTATCATTGTCACCTGAATTATTGGAAGTAAAGATTCAACGTAACATCTTCGTGATCAACTATTCTAATGTATTATATCCCTTTGTCCTTTATATCTAGAATAGGCACAAGTCTTTGAATAGACACTTGTTTTCCCTATCTATTATTTCTTGATATATAGAGTAGATAACAGACGAATAATATGTGATATTGCATATCAACTTATTCGAGCATGGCCATGCATTTCTAGTCTTACTCAATCAAGTGGCATGTGATATGCTTCCTATTATGTAGGAAGGACAAATCCTATCTCGACAATTCATACCCCACTACACATATCATGATATGCTCAATGTCAGTCTTTATAGTGTAACCATTTACGGTGCATGTTTAACTACATCAAAGCAAACAACAATATCGTGACAATTACATAATAATCCAAGACATGTGCTCATAGCGGGTCAATCCAATATGTTGTTATCCAACATCATATTCATGCTTTGATTTTGACATCACTATGTCAATGACAACACATTGTCATCAGTCAACATGTTAGCTTTAAACGTATTATTATTATCCATGCCCATAATAACACTCAACTAAGGATGTTTTAATAATAACCATATTATTATATGGACATTATTGTCTTTTGTTAATTTGATGCACAAAAATATAACAGAAGAAAATAACGGCAATGCATTTATTTGATAAAATCGGTAAAGATAGTATGTCAATACAATCATCATATGATTGGTCTTTGGGCATACTCTAACAATCTCCCACTAGCACTAACACCAATCACTCACATATAAAATACCAAGTGACTCAGTGTGGAGATCATGCTTTTGATGTGCCACAGGCTTCGTTAGGGGATCAGAATGTTATCATTTGTGTGTACTTTTCATATTTCCACATCTCCTCGATCTATGATCTCTCGAATGGGATGAAAACGCCTCAGAATGTGTTTCGATCGTTGATAAGATATGAGTTCCTTTGCTTGTGCAATGGCTCCATTGTTGTCACAATGAAGTTCTATAGCATTTGATATGCTGGGAACAACCCCTGGTTCAGTTACGAACTTCTTGATCCAAACAGCCTTTTTTCCGCTTCCCTGGTTGCAATGTACTCAGCCTCCATTGTAGAGTCAGCTACTATGTCTTGTTTTGAACTTTTCCAGCTCACAGCACCTCCATTAAGAAAAAACACAAAACCATATTGTGATCGCAAGTCATCCTTGTTTGTTTGGAAGCTGGCGTCAGTGTAACCTTTTACACTAAGCTCTTCTTCACCCCCATAGACAAGAAATGTATCCTTAGTTCTTCTTAAGTACTTGAGGATGTTATCAACTTCAACCCGGTGACATTCACCTGGGTTTACCTGATATCGACTCGTCATGCTAAAGGCATACGATACGTCTGGTCGAGTACATATCATGGCATACATGATAGAACCAATAGTCGAAGCAAATGGAATTTTATTCATCCTTTCTCTTTCTTGTGAAGTTGAAGGGCACATATCCTTTGAAAGAGAAATACCATGTCTCATTGGCAAGAACCCTTTCTTCGATTCTTCCATATTGAACATTTTCATCACTTTGTCTATGTATGTACTTTGACTCAAACCTAGTAGTCGTCTTGGTCTATCTCTATAGATCTTAACTCCTAAGATATACGCTGCCTCACCCAAATCTTTCATAGAAAAACAACTACCTAACCAAGTCTTAAAAGACTGTAGAGTATGTATATCATTTCCTATAATGAGTATGTCATCTACATACAAGATTAGGAAAGAAACAATGCTCCCACTAGCCCTTTTGTAAACACAAGGCTCATCTTCATTTCTTATAAATCCAAACTCTTGGATTGCTTTGTTGAAATGAAGATTCCAGATCCGAGAAGCCTGCTTCAGTCCATAAATGGCCCCTTGTAGCTTACAAACCTTTATAGCATTTTCAGGAGCAACAAAACCTTTTGGTTGTGTCATATACACATCCTCTTCAATTTTTCCATTAAGGAAAGCAGTTTTGACGTCCATTTGCCTGATTTCATAATCATGGAATGCAGCTATTGCAAGCAAGATCCGGATGGATTTAAACATAGCTACAGGGGAGAAGGTTTCGTCATAGTCTATACCATTAACTTGTCGAAAACCTTTAGCGACTAATCGCCCCTTATATGTTTGTATATTACCATCCATGTCGGTTTTCTTCTTGAAAACCCATTTACACCCTATTGGTTTGACCCCTTTAGGTGGTTCAACCAAAGTCCATACTTGGTTTTTCAGACATGGAATCCATTTCAGATCTCATGGCTTCAAGCCATTTCTTAGAGTATGGGCTCGCCACCGCCTCTTGATAAGTCTTGGGCTCATCTTGATCTAACAGAAGAACGTCTCCATGTGTAGTAACGAGAAATCCATGTCTCTCAGGTACATGGCGTTCTCTTGTGCAAAACATGCTCAACCTCTGACTTATTAATCTGTTGATCTTGAACTTCTCCAAGATCAATATTTCTACTCTTCCCTTTCTTTGAGAGGAATTCTCTTTCGAGAAAAACTCACGTTTGAGCAACAAACACTTTGTTCTCGTTAGGGTTGAAGAAATAATATCCCTTGGTTTCCTTAGGATATCCAACAAATATACATTTATGAGAATTAGGTTCAAGCTTTGTAGACATCTGATGTTTAACATAAGCCTCACAACCCCAAATCTTCATAAAAGACATACTAGGACACTTCCCAGTCCATATCTCATATGGTGTGTTTTAAACCGATTTGGTTGGAACACGATTTAGTGTGAAATGTAACGCCCCGGTTTTGGGCTTAGAAGTTTGGGCATTGACCGGTTCGGTCAAAGTGCTGTTCGAATCTAAAAAGGTGAAATTAGGAAAGCCTAGTTCGGGTTGCATTAAAAATATGGAAAAATGTTCTAAAATCATCTTTTAATATATATAAGTGAACTATGAAATCAATTTTACAAAATGAGGTTTGGAAGGGTGACATTTTGGCTAGTGACCAAAATGTAAATTTTGAAAGTTGCGTGACTGTTTTAGAAAGGATTGAAACTTTGAATCTTTAAGGAGCTATTTACCCAAAGGGAGTTTCTCCAGATTTTTCTAAGATATTTTAAGGTTTAATTCTGATTTTTTTAAAGCTAAAGAAAAGTGGAGGGAAAATCATTTTGGCTATTTTGTAACTAACTTCCAATTTTCCTTTTCTCTCATTTTCTCTCAACCCAAACACTTTCTCTCCAGAGATTTCTTTCTGATTTTGTCACTTAAATCTTCCTTTTCAATTCTCTTTTGATTCCTAATCATCACATCAACAAAACCTCACCATTTGCAAGTTGTTTCATCAAGCTTTTTGGTTCCAAAAGAGGAGAAACTCAAGTTTGGAGGTAAGAACGTCCTTCTCCTCTAAACTATCAGTTCTTTACTGAAATTCCTAAGTTCTCAATCCTTAATTGATGTTTTATAAATGGCTTTTAAAGTTATGAAATGGATCTTGGCTTAAAATGCAAGATTTGGTGATTTTTGGTCAATTTTCGTTAGATCTGTTAAAGCTGTGATTTGAGATGTGTTTTTGATGATTAATGAACATTAATTTGATATGGAATTGAGTTTTGATTAATGCAGTCCCGGATAGGTTGAGTTTCCTAAGTTTAGCTTGTGATTCATGGTTGTTTTTGAGGTGATCTTGTAGATCTGATGTTGCTGGAGGTATAAGGATGTTGTTAGGTTCTTTTTAGATGTTAAATGATGTTAAAGGATGTTTGGTTTTGATGGTTTATGGCTGGCTTTGTTGAGGAGTTGTTTGGAGGCATTTTCGGTTGTGTTTGGTGGCCGAAAATGGAGTGTGGATGAGAGCAGCGAGTTTAGGTGCTTTCATTGAAGCTATTAATGCATGATGATGCATTAATCCTCTGCTTTGATGTGTTTAAAACAGGGGAGTCATCTTTGGATCCAAGTGGTGGTGATCCGGAAGCTTGATTCGAGCTTCGGCAAGAGGCGAAGTGGAATCGGTGAGTGAAAATGAGTTTTCAGCTTTGAAACCAATGTCTTGGGAGCTTAGTTTAAGTCTAAACAACTTTACTAAGCTCAAGTGTAAGTTTTCGGAAAAACTCTCTAAGTGGTGGCCATGATTTGGTTGTTGTGCAATGAGGTTTATTGCATGTTTTAAATTCTGTTTTGAAAGCATGATATAGCATGGTTATTGCTGATTTTGTAAGCCATATGTTGAAGGAAGCTCAAGGTAAGAGTTTCTTTGTTTTGAACATTGATTAAATGTGGTTTGATGCATAAAAATGCATGACGAATATGGCTTGGTTTAATGCTTTAAAACAGTGGATTATTTGATGATAAAGATGTATATTGGCAAGTGATGTTTTGAAAAAGGCTAAGGTCACTAAGGTGGTTAAAAGTCCTTGAGTGAGCCTTGTGGATTCTAAGAACTTCATGGTGGTTAAAAGTCCATGTTGATTCTTGCTAAGGTCACTAAGGTGGTTAAAAGTCCTTGAGTGAACCTTGTTACTTAAGAACATCAAGGTGGTTAAAAGTCCTTGGATGGTTCTTGTTAAGGACACAAAGGTGGTTAAAAGTCCTTGTGTGGTCCTTGCCATGGTGTTTAAAAGTCCATGGGCCAAGGTGTTTAAAAGTCCTTGGGGCCAAGGTGTTTAAAAGTCCTTGGGAAGAACACGAAGGTGGTTAAAAGTCCTTGCGTGGTTCTTGTTTATTATAAGATCACAATGGTGTTTAAAAGTCCATGTGTGAGTCTTATGTTGAACTTGTTTTTAAAAAGATGAAACTTATCACTTGTGGCCAATATGACATGAATTGATATGGAAGCATGTGTTGCTAGTTTAAATTGCTTTTGAGCATGTCTAAATGATATTGAAAGTATGTTTTGCAAATGAGATTTACAAATGCATTATTGAGTGGTTTAATGAGCATTCCTCACTAAGCTTTTGCTTACGCTCTCTTTCGTTTTCTTAAACCAATAATGCAGATCATTAAGGTATCTTGAGGGCAGCAAGGAAGGCAAGCAATCAAGTGGAAGTTAAGCTCAAGTATGGAAGGTTTTCTTAAACACTTTAGCTTTTGGGCATTTGGCAATGGGGGACCTATGTGTATGTTTTGGGAGATGTTTAGAACTCCCTAAGTATGTTTAATGATGTTGGAAATGCTGGTTTTGTAATTGGCCTTTACATGTTTGAATTGGAAGTTTTATGCTTGAATGTTTTGCTTGTGTAGGAAGCATGCCTATAGAATTGGGGCTTTTCTTATATGTGGTTAATATGTTGATTGGTTGATGCAAACATGTCTCATATATGTTGAATTTGTTGCTGGTAAAGTTTGGTAGCAATCGGAGCATGTTTGGATGATCAATTGCGTGTTTAAGGAAGCTTTTTGCTGCATTCTGTGCAGGGTGTTTCGGAACAGTGGACACCGTTTCGGAACGGGTGCCTTGAATAAGCCCAGACGTCCGAAACGGTAGGCACCGTTTCGAAACGGAAAGGCCACTGCCACCCCTCGTTTCGGTACGCGTTGCGGAACGGCCCCGCGTTTCGAAACGGGCTCTTCCTGTTTCGGAACACGTCACCGTTGGGGGCTGACATTGGTAGTTAAATGTTTTGAAAAGTTTGCATTTTGGTCCTGATTCTTGTTTGTGCAATTGTATGAGTTGGGGATGTCCGTTTGAGCTGAAATTTGACAAAGAAGTGTGAAACCTGACTAATTTTAAGATGGTAACTTTAATTTGGATGAAGTCCTTATAATTTACAGAATTTACAATTTGGTCCCTAAAGTTGTAAATTGTTCAATTGGGTCCCTGTTTGATCTCTGATGTTTATGATCTTTGAGTATGTTGTGTGAATGATCATAACTAGGATTAATATGCCTCTAGACAAGTTTAAAAAGAAAAAAAAGGGTCGTTAATCAAGGTTGACTTTCGGGTTGACTTTGATTTTCCCTGTGTGACTTTCTTAATTCGGGTCAACCGTCTAGGCCGGGTTAAGGGGGTTACATGAAAGCAGCTGTTTCAAGTGTATGTCCCCAAAAAGAAGTCGAAAGATTACTATGACTCATCATGGATCGAACCATGTCTAACAAATTTCGATTCCTTCCATTGAAAACTCCATTCCACTGTGGTGTACCAGGTGGGGTAAGTTGTGAGACAATCACACACTCTTTTAAGAGTTCATCAAACTATATGCTTAAGTATTCTCCACCTCGATCTGATCAAAGTGTCTTAATAATGTTGCATGTTTGATTATGTACTTCATTTTTGAACTCCTTGAACCTTTCAAGTGCTTCAGATTTATGGCGCATAAGGTAGATATACCCATACCGACTAAAATCATTAGTGAATGTAATAAAGTACTGGAATCCTCCTCTAGCTTGTGTATTTATTAGCCCACATACATCAGTAATGCATTAATCCCAATAGATCACTTACTCTTTCACCTTTACGGTTAAAGGGAGCCTTAGTCATTTTTCCCAATAAGCAAGATTCGCATACATCATATTGTTCGAAAACAAATGAATCTAAAAGTCCATCTTTATGGAGTTTTGATATATGTTTCTCACTTATATGGCCTAAACGATAGTGCCAAATGTAGGTTTGATTTGAGTCATTTGTCTTTGATCTTTTCATATTTATGTTATAAATAGTATTATCTTGATCCAAAATGTAAAGATCGTTAATTAATTGTATCGAACCGTAAAAAACATTATCGAGATAAAAGGAACAAAAATTATTCTTAATAATAATCTCAAAACCTATCTTATCTAAACAAGAAATAGAAATAATGTTCTTAGTTAAACTAGGCACAAAGTAACAATCTTCTAAATTTAAATCAAATCCACTAGGCAAAGACAAAACATTTGTTCCTATAGCTAATGCAACAACTCTTGCTCCATTTCCTACTCGTAGGTCCACGTCTCCTTTAGTCAGATTCCTTCTCTTTTGTAGTCCTTGTACAGAAGTACAAATATGAGAACCACATCCGGTATCTAATACCCAAGAAGTAAATGTTGACAAATTAACATCTATGACATAAATACCTGAAGTAGACGCTCCATTTGCTTTTGCCTTTTTGACTTCTTCAAGATAAGCAGGGCACTTTCCCTTCCAATGTCATGTCTTGCCGCAATGGAAACATTTTCCTTCCTTGCTAACGCGCCCTTTGGGTTTCAATGCATCCTTTCCATTGGGCTTGGCCTTGTCTTTACCCTTAGGCTTTTCTACAGTCTTTCCCTTCCTTTTGTCCTTGCGGACCATCAGAATGGGCTTAGGTCCAGCCTTTTTCAGGTTGTTTTCAGCAGTTCGTAACATGCCAAGTAACTGTGGTAAAGTCTTATTAATTTCTTTCATGTTGAAATTAAGGACAAATTGGTTGAAACTTTCCGGCAACGATTGCAGGATGACATCAGTGGCCAATTCATCTTTGAGTGGAAATCTCAACTTCTCCAACGTTTGGATATAGCCCATCATTTTAATGACATGAGCTCCTACATGAGATCCCTCACTCATTTTGCATTGAAATAGATCTTTAAAGGTCTCATACCTTTCTTGACGCGCTTGCCCCTCATATATTTCCTTAAGGTGTTGAATCATCTTATAGGCTACCATGTCCTCATGTTGCTTCTGAAGCTCAAGGGTTATGGTGGCAAGCATAAGACATCTGACATCTAACATTTCATCCATGTGTTTCTTAAACTTGTCTTTGTCAGCTTTAGGAGCATTAGCAACCGGTTCATCAGAAACAGGTTCTTCAATGACATATTCCTTCTTTTCTTGTTTGAGAACAATTCTAAAATTTCGGAACTAGTCAAGGAAATCCAAGCCATTGAGTTTATCCTTCTCAAGGATCAATAGCAGTGAAACTGTGTTGTTTGCCATTGAGTCCACAACAATGGAAATATGTAATGTAAGTTTATTTACCGAGTTTGAAATTATAAATAGGTCTTTATTAATAAATTACTCCCACCATTTTATTCAAAATTAAAAACCCTCAAGTTTAAATTTTGGAAAAACATATTGACAGTTTTTCTAGTGAGTGAGGATCCATGTTTCAACTTCTTCCTAAATCAGCTTTGGCTTTTCCCCGTGTGACTTTCTTAATTCTGGTCAACCGTCTAGGCCGGGTTAAGGGGGTTACATTTGGTGGTATCAGAGCTGAGTTCTCGAGTAATTGGGAATGAGTGTGTGCATGATTGAAGTATGTATGCTATGTATGCTTGATTGTTTGAAAGCATGTTCAGTGGTTTGAGAATTTGATGCAATTGAGTTGTATGCTGTGATGTAGCATGTTGTGGGTACCCATTGCCAAATCAAAGCTAAGTAATGATGTTGATTTTGAATGAAATTGAGCTTGAGTACTTGGATTGCTTACCTTGCTGGGCCTGACTCTGTTTATTTGCATTGTGATTGCATGGTTAGAGTATGGCACCACGTAGAGAGTTGAGAAGTAATGTGCGAGCTACGGCTCCCAATGAGAATGAGAATGAGGAAAACGCGGGTAGTGCGGTGTTACCTCCTCCTCCACCTGGTGGTGGTGCTGAGGGAGAAAGAGCTGAAGCTGCAGCTGGTGCTGGAGCTGCTGGACCTAAGGTTGGTCAGGGGCAAGCTATGCCCGACATGTCGATGTTGGTACAAGCTATTGCGGGTGCTTTTCGAGCGGCAGTAGCTGGAGCTCATGGAGCTGGGCATCAGGGAGATGCTGATGTTAGACTACCTTTGGAGCGTTTACGCAGTCTTGGTGGGACTGAGTTCAGGGGTATGTCTGCTGAGGGATCTGAAGCTTGGTTAGAGAGTACCAAGAGGATCTTGGGTCAGATGAGTTGCACTGATGTGCAAAGGCTGGGTTGTGTAGTATCTTTGCTACAGGATGATGCATATACGTGGTGGACGACCACTATTGCTGGGATGGCTGAAGCTGATGTGACTTGGACATTCTTTCAGAATGCGTTCAAGAGGAGATATCTTGGTGTGAGATATCTTGATGAAAAGAAGCGTGAGTTCATGTCTCTTACCCAGGGGAGCATGACTGTGGCTGAGTATGAAGTGCAGTTTGTTAGACTCAGTCAGTATGCACCTGAGCTGGTACCTGATGAGCGGGTGAGGTGCGAAAGATTCCGTTATGGTTTAGTGACGGATGTGAAGATGTATGTGCTGGCCACCGAGTATGATGATTTTAATGTATTGGTGGGCCGAGCTAAGGATATTGAGATGAACTTGGGTTTATCTGCTAGAGGTGCTGGAGCAAGTTCTGGTAAGCGAGCTGCTGAGTTTAGTTCCGGTGGTGGACGGAACAAGAGGGGACGTGATCAGAAGTATCAGTCCTCAGCCAAGAGAGGTGGTGGTGCACCTGCTCGAGGAGGCAATGCTAGAGCTGATCCGAGTGCTTGTTGGATATGTGGTTCACGTGGTCACATGAAGCGTGACTGTCCTCGTGCTGTGAGGGAGGTGCAAGCTCCTGTTGTGGCAGCTGGTAACGGGTGCTGGAGTTGTGGATCTGCGGATCATTTGAGGCGAGATTGTCCTATGTTGGCTGGTGGCCAAGTGCGTGCTCCTGTTGTGGCTGCACCGCAGAGAGGTCGTGGGCGCGGCCGTGGTAATTTCCAGCGGAGAGAGGATGGTGGTCGTGGAGTGGCCCATGTTGTGGCTATTCAGCCTGAAGGTGGAGGTCAAGCGAGGGTGTATGCTCAGCGGGAAGGGAGGAATGACGCGGATGTGATTGCAGGTACCTTTACTTTGCAATCCTTGTCATTACTTTCCTTGATAGATTCTGGATCTACGCATTCATACATATTGCGTGAGCATGCTGAATTGCTTGGTTTGCCTGTTGAGTCTTTGGATGTTGGTGTTCGTGTCACTAGTTCTTTTGGTGAGACTGTTGTGACTCGAAAGTTGTATAGAAGGTGTCCGTTGGTTGTTCAAGAACATGTTTTTCATGTTGACCTTATGAAGTTGCCTTTCTATGGTTTTGATGTGATCCTTGGTATGGATTGGCTTGCTGAGCATCGTGCTGCTGTGGATTGTGAAAATAAGCGAGTTTCACTGAAGCTTGCGGATGATTATGATGTTGTTGTGGTTGGTGAGAATGTGAAGTTTCTTGTCAATGTGGTCTACCTTGGAGGCAAGCAGGATGCTGAGGCAAGGTTGCGAAGCTTATCTAGCTTTTGTCATGAATCCTAGCTCTAAGGAGTTGAGGGTGCGAGATATCAGAGTTGTGAAGGAGTTTCCTGGTGTGTTTCCTGAGGAGTTGCTTGGTTTACCTCCTAATCGCGAGGTGGAGTTTGGAATTGAGCTGTATGAGAGTACAACTCCTGTGTCCATTACTCCCTATAGAATGGCACCTAAGGAGCTGAAAGAGCTGAAGACGCAGTTGCAAGAGCTGCTTGATCGTGGTTTCATTCGGCCAAGTGTGTCGCCTTGGGGTGCACCGGTCTTGTTTGTGAAGAAGAAGGATGGCACTATGAGAATGTGCATTGATTACCGTCAGCTGAACAAGTTGACTATCAAGAATCGGTGTCCTTTGCCGAGGATTGATGATCTCTTTGATCAATTTCGGGGAGCAGTTGTGTTCTCTAAGATTGACTTGAGGTCAGGGTATTATCAGTTGAAGGTGAAGGATGTGGATGTACCTAAGACAGCTTTCAGGACAAGGTATGGGCATTATGAGTTCCTTGTGATGCCGTTTGGTTTGACAAATGCTCCTGTTGCTTTCATGGACATGATGAATCGTGTGTTTCATGAATACCTGGACAAGTTTGTTGTGGTGTTCATTGATGATATCCTCGTGTACTCGCGTACTGAGGAGGAGCATGAAGAGCATTTGAGGATTGTTTTGCAAGCTTTGTTGGAGAATCAGCTTTATGCTAAGTTGAGCAAGTGTGAGTTCTGGCTTAAGGAGGTGGTGTTTCTTGGGCATGTAGTTTCTGCTGAGGGGATTCGTGTTGATCCTCAGAAGATTGAGGCGGTGATGAATTGGAAGGTTCCTAAGTCTGTTCATGAGGTCCGTAGTTTCCTTGGTTTGGCGGGATACTACCGGAGGTTTGTGGATGTTTTTTCTAAGATTGCCGCACCTTTGACGAAGTTGTTGCAAAAGGATGTTAAGTATGAGTGGACAGAAGCGAGACAGCAGGCTTTTGAGAAGCTGAAGGCGGCTTTGACGCAAGCTCCTATCTTGGTTCAGCCTGAATCAGGGAAAGAGTTTGTGGTCTATAGTGATGCATCCTATGTTTGTTTGGGATGTGTGCTGATGCAAGAGGGTAAGGTTGTGGCTTATGCATCACGACAGTTGAAAGTGCATGAGCGCAATTATCCTACGCATGATATTGAGTTGGTTGCAGTGGTTTTTGCTCTGAAGATTTGGAGACATTATCTGTATGGTGAGAAGTGTACTGTGTACACGGATCACAAGAGTTTGAGGTATCTGATGTCTCAGAAGGAGTTGAATCTTAGGCAGCGGCGTTGGTTGGAGTTGCTCAAGGATTATGACCTGACGATTGAGTACCATCCGGGAAAAGCTAATGTGGTTGCGGATGCCTTGAGTAGGAAGGTAGCTGTTTAGCTGAGGGCTATGTTTGCTAGCTTGAGTA